>OZ038379.1:166320925-166393807 GCA_964036045.1 Eutreptiella sp. 'Long Island Sound 2002' | reverse complement strand
TCCATTAACAGTCCATTAACAGTCCATTAACAGTCCATTAACAGTCCATTAACAGTTCATTAACAGTCCATTAACAGTCCATTAACAGTCCATTAACAGTCCATTAACAGTCCATTAACAGTCCATTAACAGTCCATTAACAGTCCATTAACAGTCCATTAACAGTCCATTAACAGTTCATTAACAGTCCATTAACAGTCCATCAACAGTCCATTAACAGTCCATTAACAGTCCATTAACAGTCCATTAACAGTCCATTAACAGTTCATTAACAGTCCATTAACAGTTCATTAACAGTCCATTAACAGTCCATTAACAGTCCATTAACAGTCCATTAACAGTCCATTAACAGTTCATTAACAGTCCATTAACAGTCCATGAACAGTCCATTAACAGTCCATTAACAGTCCATTAACAGTCCATTAACAGTCCATTAACAGTCCATTAACAGTCCATTAACAGTCCATTAACAGTCCATTAACAGTCCATTAACAGTCCATTAACAGTCCATTAACAGTCCATTAACAGTTCATTAACAGTCCATTAACAGTCCATTAACAGTCCATTAACAGTCCATTAACAGTCCATTAACAGTCCATTAACAGTCCATTAACAGTCCATTAACAGTTCATTAACAGTCCATTAACAGTCCATTAACAGTCCATTAACAGTCCATTAACAGTCCATTAACAGTCCATTAACAGTCCATTAACAGTCCATTAACAGTCCATTAACAGTCCATTAAGAGTCCATTAACAGTCCATTAACAGTCCATTAACAGTCCATTAACAGTCCATTAACAGTCCATTAACAGTCCATTAACAGTCCATTAACAGTCCATTAACAGTCCATTAACAGTCCATTAACAGTCCATTAACAGTCCATTAACAGTCCATTAACAGTCCATTAACAGTCCATTAACAGTCCATTAACAGTCCATTAACAGTCCATTAACAGTCCGTCCATTAACAGTCCATTAACAGTCCATTAACAGTCCATTAACAGTCCATTAACAGTCCATTAACAGTCCATTAACAGTCCATTAACAGTCCATTAACAGTCCATTAACAGTCCATTAACAGTCCATTAACAGTCCATTAACAGTCCATTAACAGTCCATTAACAGTCCATTAACAGTCCATTAACAGTCCATTAACAGTCCATTAACAGTTCATTAACAGTCCATTAACAGTCCATTAACAGTCCATTAACAGTCCATTAACAGTCCATTAACAGTCCATTAACAGTTCATTAACAGTCCATTAACAGTCCATTAACAGTCCATTAACAGTCCATTAACAGTCCATTAACAGTCCATTAACAGTCCATTAACAGTCCATTAACAGTCCATTAACAGTCCATTAACAGTCCATTAACAGTCCATTAACAGTCCATTAACAGTCCATTAACAGTCCATTAACAGTCCATTAACAGTCCATTAACAGTCCATTAACAGTCCATTAACAGTCCATTAACAGTCCATTAACAGTCCATTAACAGTTCATTAACAGTCCATTAACAGTTCATTAACAGTCCATTAACAGTCCATTAACAGTCCATTAACAGTCCATTAACAGTCCATTAACAGTCCATTAACAGTCCATTAACAGTCCATGAACAGTCCATTAACAGTCCATTAACAGTCCATTAACAGTCCATTAACAGTCCATTAACAGTCCATTAACAGTCCATTAACAGTCCATTAACAGTCCATTAACAGTCCATTAACAGTCCATTAACAGTCCATTAACAGTCCATTAACAGTTCATTAACAGTCCATTAACAGTCCATTAACAGTCCATTAACAGTCCATTAACAGTCCATTAACAGTCCATTAACAGTCCATTAACAGTCCATTAACAGTTCATTAACAGTCCATTAACAGTCCATTAACAGTCCATTAACAGTCCATTAACAGTCCATTAACAGTCCATTAACAGTCCATTAACAGTCCATTAACAGTCCATTAACAGTCCATTAACAGTTCATTAACAGTCCATTAACAGTCCATTAACAGTCCATTAACAGTCCATTAACAGTCCATTAACAGTCCATTAACAGTCCATTAACAGTCCATTAACAGTCCATTAACAGTCCATTAACAGTCCATTAACAGTCCATTAACAGTCCATTAACAGTTCATTAACAGTCCATTAACAGTCCATTAACAGTCCATTAACAGTCCATTAACAGTCCATTAACAGTCCATTAACAGTTCATTAACAGTCCATTAACAGTCCATTAACAGTTCATTAACAGTCCATTAACAGTCCATTAACAGTCCATTAACAGTCCATTAACAGTCCATTAACAGTCCATTAACAGTCCATTAACAGTCCATTAACAGTCCATTAACAGTCCATTAACAGTCCATTAACAGTCCATTAACAGTCCATTAACAGTCCATTAACAGTCCATTAACAGTCCATTAACAGTCCATTAACAGTCCATTAACAGTCCATTAACAGTTCATTAACAGTCCATTAACAGTTCATTAACAGTCCATTAACAGTCCATTAACAGTCCATTAACAGTCCATTAACAGTCCATTAACAGTCCATTAACAGTCCATTAACAGTCCATGAACAGTCCATTAACAGTCCATTAACAGTCCATTAACAGTCCATTAACAGTCCATTAACAGTCCATTAACAGTCCATTAACAGTCCATTAACAGTCCATTAACAGTCCATTAACAGTCCATTAACAGTCCATTAACAGTCCATTAACAGTTCATTAACAGTCCATTAACAGTCCATTAACAGTCCATTAACAGTCCATTAACAGTCCATTAACAGTCCATTAACAGTCCATTAACAGTCCATTAACAGTTCATTAACAGTCCATTAACAGTCCATTAACAGTCCATTAACAGTCCATTAACAGTCCATTAACAGTCCATTAACAGTCCATTAACAGTCCATTAACAGTCCATTAACAGTCCATTAACAGTCCATTAACAGTCCATTAACAGTCCATTAACAGTCCATTAACAGTCCATTAACAGTCCATTAACAGTCCATTAACAGTCCATTAACAGTCCATTAACAGTCCATTAACAGTCCATTAACAGTCCATTAACAGTCCATTAACAGTCCATTAACAGTTCATTAACAGTCCATTAACAGTCCATTAACAGTCCATTAACAGTCCATTAACAGTCCATTAACAGTCCATTAACAGTCCATTAACAGTCCATTAACAGTCCATTAACAGTCCATTAACAGTCCATTAACAGTCCATTAACAGTCCATTAACAGTCCATTAACAGTCCATTAACAGTTCATTAACAGTCCATTAACAGTCCATTAACAGTCCATTAACAGTCCATTAACAGTCCATTAACAGTCCATTAACAGTTCATTAACAGTCCATTAACAGTCCATTAACAGTTCATTAACAGTCCATTAACAGTCCATTAACAGTCCATTAACAGTCCATTAACAGTCCATTAACAGTCCATTAACAGTCCATTAACAGTCCATTAACAGTCCATTAACAGTCCATTAACAGTCCATTAACAGTCCATTAACAGTCCATTAACAGTCCATTAACAGTCCATTAACAGTCCATTAACAGTCCATTAACAGTCCATTAACAGTCCATTGACAGTTCATTAACAGTCCATTAACAGTTCATTAACAGTCCATTAACAGTCCATTAACAGTCCATTAACAGTCCATTAACAGTCCATTAACAGTCCATTAACAGTCCATTAACAGTCCATGAACAGTCCATTAACAGTCCATTAACAGTCCATTAACAGTCCATTAACAGTCCATTAACAGTCCATTAACAGTCCATTAACAGTCCATTAACAGTTCATTAACAGTCCATTAACAGTCCATTAACAGTCCATTAACAGTCCATTAACAGTCCATTAACAGTCCATTAACAGTCCATTAACAGTCCATTAACAGTCCATTAACAGTTCATTAACAGTCCATTAACAGTCCATTAACAGTCCATTAACAGTCCATTAACAGTCCATTAACAGTCCATTAACAGTCCATTAACAGTCCATTAACAGTCCATTAACAGTCCATTAACAGTCCATTAACAGTCCATTAACAGTCCATTAACAGTCCATTAACAGTCCATTAACAGTCCATTAACAGTCCATTAACAGTCCATTAACAGTCCATTAACAGTCCATTAACAGTCCATTAACAGTCCATTAACAGTCCATTAACAGTCCATTAACAGTCCATTAACAGTCCATTAACAGTCCATTAACAGTTCATTAACAGTCCATTAACAGTTCATTAACAGTCCATTAACAGTCCATTAACAGTCCATTAACAGTCCATTAACAGTCCATTAACAGTCCATTAACAGTCCATTAACAGTCCATGAACAGTCCATTAACAGTCCATTAACAGTCCATTAACAGTCCATTAACAGTCCATTAACAGTCCATTAACAGTCCATTAACAGTCCATTAACAGTCCATTAACAGTCCATTAACAGTCCATTAACAGTCCATTAACAGTCCATTAACAGTTCATTAACAGTCCATTAACAGTCCATTAACAGTCCATTAACAGTCCATTAACAGTCCATTAACAGTCCATTAACAGTCCATTAACAGTCCATTAACAGTTCATTAACAGTCCATTAACAGTCCATTAACAGTCCATTAACAGTCCATTAACAGTCCATTAACAGTCCATTAACAGTCCATTAACAGTCCATTAACAGTCCATTAACAGTCCATTAACAGTCCATTAACAGTCCATTAACAGTCCATTAACAGTCCATTAACAGTCCATTAACAGTCCATTAACAGTCCATTAACAGTCCATTAACAGTCCATTAACAGTCCATTAACAGTCCATTAACAGTCCATTAACAGTCCATTAACAGTCCATTAACAGTTCATTAACAGTCCATTAACAGTCCATTAACAGTCCATTAACAGTCCATTAACAGTCCATTAACAGTCCATTAACAGTTCATTAACAGTCCATTAACAGTCCATTAACAGTTCATTAACAGTCCATTAACAGTCCATTAACAGTCCATTAACAGTCCATTAACAGTCCATTAACAGTCCATTAACAGTCCATTAACAGTCCATTAACAGTCCATTAACAGTCCATTAACAGTCCATTAACAGTCCATTAACAGTCCATTAACAGTCCATTAACAGTCCATTAACAGTCCATTAACAGTCCATTAACAGTCCATTAACAGTCCATTAACAGTTCATTAACAGTCCATTAACAGTTCATTAACAGTCCATTAACAGTCCATTAACAGTCCATTAACAGTCCATTAACAGTCCATTAACAGTCCATTAACAGTCCATTAACAGTCCATGAACAGTCCATTAACAGTCCATTAACAGTCCATTAACAGTCCATTAACAGTCCATTAACAGTCCATTAACAGTCCATTAACAGTCCATTAACAGTCCATTAACAGTCCATTAACAGTCCATTAACAGTCCATTAACAGTCCATTAACAGTTCATTAACAGTCCATTAACAGTCCATTAACAGTCCATTAACAGTCCATTAACAGTCCATTAACAGTCCATTAACAGTCCATTAACAGTCCATTAACAGTTCATTAACAGTCCATTAACAGTCCATTAACAGTCCATTAACAGTCCATTAACAGTCCATTAACAGTCCATTAACAGTCCATTAACAGTCCATTAACAGTCCATTAACAGTCCATTAAGAGTCCATTAACAGTCCATTAACAGTCCATTAACAGTCCATTAACAGTCCATTAACAGTCCATTAACAGTCCATTAACAGTCCATTAACAGTCCATTAACAGTTCATTAACAGTCCATTAACAGTCCATTAACAGTCCATTAACAGTCCATTAACAGTCCATTAACAGTCCATTAACAGTCCATTAACAGTCCATTAACAGTCCATTAACAGTCCATTAACAGTCCATTAACAGTCCATTAACAGTCCATTAACAGTCCATTAACAGTCCATTAACAGTCCATTAACAGTCCATTAACAGTCCATTAACAGTCCATTAACAGTTCATTAACAGTTCATTAACAGTCCATTAACAGTCCATTAACAGTCCATTAACAGTCCATTAACAGTCCATTAACAGTCCATTAACAGTCCATTAACAGTCCATTAACAGTTCATTAACAGTTCATTAACAGTCCATGAACAGTCCATTAACAGTCCATTAACAGTCCATGAACAGTCCATGAACAGTCCATTAACAGTCCATTAACAGTTCATTAACAGTCCATTAACAGTCCATTAACAGTCCATTAACAGTCCATTAACAGTCCATTAACAGTCCATTAACAGTCCATTAACAGTCCATTAACAGTCCATTAACAGTTCATTAACAGTCCATTAACAGTCCATTAACAGTCCATTAACAGTCCATTAACAGTCCATTAACAGTCCATTAACAGTCCATTAACAGTTCATTAACAGTCCATTAACAGTCCATTAACAGTCCATTAACAGTCCATTAACAGTCCATTAACAGTCCATTAACAGTCCATTAACAGTCCATTAACAGTCCATTAACAGTCCATTAACAGTCCATTAACAGTCCATTAACAGTCCATTAACAGTCCATTAACAGTCCATTAACAGTCCATTAACAGTCCATTAACAGTCCATTAACAGTTCATTAACAGTTCATTAACAGTCCATTAACAGTCCATTAACAGTCCATTAACAGTCCATTAACAGTCCATTAACAGTCCATTAACAGTCCATTAACAGTCCATTAACAGTTCATTAACAGTTCATTAACAGTCCATGAACAGTCCATTAACAGTCCATTAACAGTCCATTAACAGTCCA
Source organism: Eutreptiella sp. 'Long Island Sound 2002' (assembly GCA_964036045.1). Lineage (NCBI taxonomy): Eukaryota > Euglenozoa > Euglenophyceae > Eutreptiales > Eutreptiaceae > Eutreptiella > Eutreptiella sp. 'Long Island Sound 2002'. The sequence goes on along the minus strand of OZ038379.1, from coordinate 166,387,001 downwards.
TGAACAGTCCATTAACAGTCCATTAACAGTTCATTAACAGTCCATTAACAGTCCATTAACAGTCCATTAACAGTCCATTAACAGTCCATTAACAGTCCATTAACAGTCCATTAACAGTCCATTAACAGTCCATTAACAGTTCATTAACAGTCCATTAACAGTCCATTAACAGTCCATTAACAGTCCATTAACAGTCCATTAACAGTCCATTAACAGTCCATTAACAGTCCATTAACAGTCCATTAACAGTCCATTAACAGTCCATTAACAGTCCATTAACAGTCCATTAACAGTCCATTAACAGTCCATTAACAGTTCATTAACAGTTCATTAACAGTCCATTAACAGTCCATTAACAGTCCATTAACAGTCCATTAACAGTCCATTAACAGTCCATTAACAGTCCATTAACAGTCCATTAACAGTTCATTAACAGTCCATTAACAGTCCATTAACAGTTCATTAACAGTCCATTAACAGTCCATTAACAGTCCATTAACAGTTCATTAACAGTCCATTAACAGTCCATTAACAGTTCATTAACAGTCCATTAACAGTCCATTAACAGTCCATTAACAGTCCATTAACAGTCCATTAACAGTCCATTAACAGTCCATTAACAGTTCATTAACAGTCCATTAACAGTCCATTAACAGTCCATTAACAGTTCATTAACAGTCCATTAACAGTCCATTAACAGTCCATTAACAGTCCATTAACAGTCCATTAACAGTCCATTAACAGTCCATTAACAGTTCATTAACAGTCCATTAACAGTTCATTAACAGTCCATTAACAGTCCATTAACAGTCCATTAACAGTCCATTAACAGTCCATTAACAGTCCATTAACAGTCCATTAACAGTCCATGAACAGTCCATTAACAGTCCATTAACAGTCCATTAACAGTCCATTAACAGTCCATTAACAGTCCATTAACAGTCCATTAACAGTCCATTAACAGTCCATTAACAGTCCATTAACAGTCCATTAACAGTCCATTAACAGTCCATTAACAGTTCATTAACAGTCCATTAACAGTCCATTAACAGTTCATTAACAGTCCATTAACAGTCCATTAACAGTTCATTAACAGTCCATTAACAGTCCATTAACAGTCCATTAACAGTTCATTAACAGTCCATTAACAGTTCATTAACAGTCCATTAACAGTCCATTAACAGTCCATTAACAGTTCATTAACAGTCCATTAACAGTCCATTAACAGTTCATTAACAGTCCATTAACAGTCCATTAACAGTCCATTAACAGTCCATTAACAGTCCATTAACAGTTCATTAACAGTCCATTAACAGTTCATTAACAGTCCATTAACAGTCCATTAACAGTCCATTAACAGTCCATTAACAGTCCATTAACAGTTCATTAACAGTCCATTAACCGTCCATTAACAGTCCATTAACAGTCCATTAACAGTCCATTAACAGTCCATTAACAGTCCATTAACAGTCCATTAACAGTTCATTAACAGTCCATTAACAGTCCATTAACAGTTCATTAACAGTCCATGAACAGTCCATTAACAGTCCATTAACAGTCCATTAACAGTCCATTAACAGTCCATTAACAGTCCATTAACAGTCCATTAACAGTCCATTAACAGTTCATTAACAGTCCATTAACAGTTCATTAACAGTCCATTAACAGTCCATTAACAGTCCATTAACAGTCCATTAACAGTCCATTAACAGTCCATTAACAGTTCATTAACAGTCCATTAACAGTTCATTAACAGTCCATTAAGAGTCCATTAACAGTCCATTAACAGTCCATTAACAGTCCATCGGTTGATGAGGCCTGGGCACCTGAGTTCCGTTCATGAACCGGACGCTGATCCCGTCGGCATCGAACAACGTGGCCACCCCCGCAACCCTCTGCACGATGGTGGTCAGGTCAAGCCTCCAGTTGTCGCCCTCCATCGAGTAGCTGTCGTCAGCGTAGATCACGGTGTCATACAGCGCCAGGCCGCACAGGTCGAGGGCGATCTCCACCGGCAGCCGCCACTGCACACAGGGGCACGTGCGGAGGATGACCCCGGGCCACGCCCACACCGCACCACCAAACATGCGGTTATCGCTCAACTTCGACAAAAAAAGCTGCAAGCCACGACACAGGGCGAGCGCAGCCCACATGCGCACGCACCAGGGCTATCTTTAAGGGGGAAAAAGGGGAGGGGCGGTTCGGAACGCCAACAGAAACGAACATTCACGGGGACGCTCGCTGCTTCATGGTCACGACGTGGGCGAGACACAAAACAACAGAAACAGTGCTGGACAATGGTTGGCGGTTGGCGGTTGTGGTTGTGGTCGCTGGGGGCTGTCCTTAAGGGCGTCCTTAACAAAAAAAGGGGTAAACGGGACTTCCTAAGGACAGCCCTGAGGAGCGCGCACACACGCATGCGCGCACGCACGAGCAGGGTGTACTTACGTTTGCAGGGAACGGGGAAAATTGCAGCCATACCCCGGGGGGGGGGGGGGGGCTTTCGGGGCATGGGCAGGGGTGACGCTTTCCCATTTGCGCTCGCCGATGATGCGATTTTGTCTGTTTGGTCCATTGCTGCTCTGGTAAGGTTAAGCCTCGGTCTTGCTATGGCAACCAAACACAAGAGCCCCGGGACCGGGGCGAGGGTTGCAACTTACTACTACGTAGGGGCAGCGGGGGGGGGGGGGGGTCCTCTGGAGGACAGCCCAACTCATGGCTTGACGCCCCGCCCCCTCTGCCCAGGAATTGGGGCAACCCTCAACTCGCCTAAACACACACACACACACACACACGTGAAGCGACAAACAGAGCAAATAAGCAGTTGTTCGAGTGCGGATGCCTCGTCAGGCCACAAACAACGAAATTCTGGGCGACCGTGTGCCTTTCTGCAGACCACGAGGATGGTGCACGCGCGCACACACACACACACACACGTTGAAAACGCAAACAAAAAAAGTGCAGAAGCAAAGCAAAGAAAGCGATTGGAGAAGCCTCCTCAGGAACTGCAGGGCAGTCCTAGACGTCTTTTGGTCTGTCAAAGAGCGCGCAGTTCGTGGCACACGAGTTGCGGGCAGTTCGAAGTTTACCCTTCCCCAGACCCCAGTAAATCCTCGGAGGAGGCTGTGCTACCTCATTGCCGTCGCCATTAGCAGGATCTGTGTTGAGTGCCACCACCCAACCACACACATGCGGTTGTCAACAAACAGACGAGCACAACACAAAGTCCGAGTGTGAATCTCCTCGTCAGTTGGCCATCAAACAAGACAGAGGGGGAATGTTTGCCCGGCACGCTACCTTTGTATTAAGTATCTTATCTCTAGCCCCAGGTTTATCCTCACCTTGGGAAGTCCCCCAAGTAGACCGCACTAAACCGCAAACCTTCCCTGCAAGGCACCTTGCATAAGCCGAGATATGAGAATTCAACAACAGGCATGGGTGAGGAATGGTCAAAAAAAGATGCCAGGCAAGCGCCTGGCGCCCGGCGCTCTAACGCTCCCCCAGAGCACGTTCAACGCCAATGGGCGCCTTTCTGCGGGGACAGGCGCACAGGATCGTCCAATTGACCTACAGGAAGAAGAAGGCCAGGCTCTGCCTCTTGCAGAACCGGCTTGTCACATGATGGCGTCACTTCAGTTCAACACCAGCCCAGTGGCTGAACCCAGCCGAGGCCTGCATGCCCCGTGCGACGTACACACACACACACACACACACACACACACACACTTGTGCAGGAACCACCAAATAAACCACTGATGTCTACGACAGGTGGGCACGACGCGAGCACAGTGGATACGTTGGCACCAGGAACACCTCATCACGCCAATGAGCAATCAAAACAAGACAAAAGCAATAATCATCGATCGTGTCCTGATGTCAAGGTTTGGCGCCTTTCTGAAGTGGAGTGACAAGGGAAGGTGGCGCCGCCAATCGTCCTGGAGTGGAGTCACATGCGGGGCACAGGTCACTTTAATCGCCCCCAGATCTTAGAGAGGGGAACAAAGGCGTTTGGCACTAGCGTCACACACACACACTTGGTGAAGGGGATCAGGGAGCCAAACCGCGAGAGCGCACCGTCAGTGAAGACGAAACACGCAGGCACATCACCAATGCAACCTCATCAGGCCATTGAAAAAGTAGGCAAGGTCCTTTTTAAAAGGAATAGACATTTAGAAAGTAGACACATAAAAATAGACACACACACACACACAAACACACACACTTTGTGTGGGAAACAAACACACACACACACACACACACAGGCACAGGCACAGGCACAGGCACAGGTACAGGCACAGGCACAGGGCACAGGCCCAGGGCACAGGCCCAGGGCACAGGCACACGCACATGCAGAGGTCCAGGGCCAGGCATCTAGTCCACTGCATCTCACACCTGCGACGCCAGAGCGTCAAAATTGACCCCGTGGGCCACTTGGGAGGCGATCTGGTCCAAGCGATGGGGCGGGTACATGGCGCCCAGGCCCCGGAGCTGCACGATGGCCTGGAACTTGTTGCGGATCTGCTGTTGGTACCTGCCTCCTCCACCTCCGTGGGACACAGGGGGGTGCTGCCCCTGCGGGGGGTAGGCCTGCCCCTGCCCCTGCGGCGTGTAAGCCTGGGCCGCTGGGGGGTAGGCTTGGCCTTGGGGCAGGGGGGCTTGCCCTGGAGGAGGGTAGGCCTGACCCGGTGGAGGGTAGGCCTGGCCTGGCGCGTGGTAGGCCTGGCCTTGGGGCAGGGGGACTTGCCCTGGTGGGGGGTAGGCCTGACCCTGAGGAGGGTAGGCTTGGCCCGGAGGGGGGTAGGCCTGAGGGTGGCCTTGAGGGTAGCCTTGCGGGGGGTAGCCTTGCGGGGGCTTGTGCCCGCCCATGAGCCCCCCGAGAAGCGCCCCAATGCCCCCTGCACCACCTCCGTGACCGCCGTGCCCGCCTGCGAGCTGCTGGTAGGCGGCCATGGCGTTGAACTTCGACTTGCCCATGGGGACTGTACACACACGAACAAGGTGGGCAGAGGGGACGCCATGATGATTCACACTACCCAGTCAAGTGTGTCTCCTCACTACGTTGAAAAGCCCCCAACCCGAGGGTTTCATGAGAAGGGAGTTCAGAGGCCGCCGCGGAGGCGGTTAGGCGGGTGGTTGGAGGTTTAAATGGACAAATTCCACAAGCCTCCGTAGCGTAGAGGAGGCAACAATGGGGGAATGTTTGCCCGGCACGCTACCTTTGTATTAAGTATCTTATCTCTAGCCCCAGGCTTATCCCCACCTTGGGAAGTCCCCCAAGTAGACCGCACTAGACCGCAAACCTTCCCTGCAAGGCACCTTGCATAAGCCGAAATACGAGAATTCAACAACACAAAATGTCACTCCAACCACTTCCAACCACCACCCTTGTCATCGTCATAAACTGGGTGCAAAGAATGGGCCAAATTCTTGGACACGGCGAGAAGGTACTCTAGATTGTTTCATTGGAGGGGGGGGGGGGGGGGGGCAAAAACACGTGCCAACGAGGGTACATGGGATGGCCGAGTTGTAGATTGCGGGGGGGAGGGGGTTGGAAAGGGAAGGGGGGTTGGAAAAGGGAGTGGGGTACCATGGACACCGTTGGGGAAGACACGGAACCCAGGGGAGAGCAAGGGCAATGCCCCATACACCAAAAGTATACCCTCCCTCCTTTGGTGCAACAGGCCCCAAATGTGGCAGAACGCAGATTTCAGACACGTAAGTGGGGCTAGATACGCCGCTTTCATACAAACTTTGTATGTTTTGAGTAGTGCGGATCGTGCTCTACACCATGAGCAACTTTGTTTTTGCGTGTTGTGCCATTGACCCCCTTGCGAAAGCGCGACCATGATTCAGCCAAAACAAGAATCGTTTTGCCTTTGGTGGTGCACCTCAAAAAGAGGCTGACAGTTAGCCAATCAATCAGTTGGTTGGGCAAACAATCAAGCAGGCAGTCAGTCAGGCAGGCAGGCAGGCAGACAGGCAAACAAAAACGCACAGTTTGGGTTTTTTTATTAGCGGACTCGGCTACAAGTAGTGGGGAGCCCAAAGTGCAGCAGAACAGTCAACGGTCGAGTAGTAATGCAACCGACCGCCAACAATCAAGTAAGCGGTTCAATTCCCGGCTGGCCGCGCCGGTCAACCTGTAAGCTTTGGGGGAATCCTTGCACTTCGCGCACACTGCGCGCTACTTTTGGACTATGTTCCCCCCGAAGAGCCCCTAGGCACGCCCCTTGGAAACATCCTTAGAACTAGGAGGCCCAAACTGGATTGGAGGGGACCTTGAGGGGAACCTTCCCGGTTCTTGTGGCAGTGGTGAAGGACCAAGCGCCTTTGGGAGGGAACTTGACGGTGTGTAGGGCGGCGGAGATGCAGGGCAGTAAGATGGCGAGTTTGAACTTGGGATGGCAAAGGAGATGGAATCCATCTTGCATTGCCGATTCACCACTCTCAACCCATCTTGGTAGTATTCCGAGCGGAGGAGTCCATCTTCAGCTGTCCCAACCACCGTGGCAGGTCGTAGGCCATTGGAGTAGGTGTAGAACACCCCATCCCCAATACTGAGACCCATGGAGAAAGTGGGCCTGAGAAATGAGGAGGGAAGTATGATGTCCTGTAGCAGGCACCCTCAAAGTGAATCACCATATCAATCAGCCGAGAAAAAGAGTAGATGCGGTGGAAATGGGTAAAAATATGTGTGCAAAAAAGTAGAAATGGGTGAAACAGGGTGGACATCCAACAATGCCAAATCCCCAATACATCAAAACCTACTACCAACACGGTTGGGCCGTCTCCTCGCTTTTGTACGCGACTCCCCCCCCCCCAGTAGAAATGGGCCGATGGCCCCCAAGGGGGGGGGGGGGGGGGGGCATTGGAGGGGGGGGGGGTTCAGGGAGGGGCAAAGGGGGGGGGGGGGGCGGGAGGGTCGGTGGGGGGGGGGGGTCCAGGTGGGGCAATTTGGGGGGATGTGGGGGGGGGGGGGGGCACAGGCTCCGGTTACCTCCCTTGCCCTCCCTCTGGGGTGAGACCTAGGGCTAGGGTTGGGGCTAGGGTTAGGGTCACCGAGCTGGTGGAACCAGTCTTGGTTTTATAACCCTTTTTAGTGTCTAGGGTGGACCTACCAGGTTTAGCAAGCAAGCAGCAAGCAGCAAGCAAGCAGCAAGCAGCAAGCAGCACGCGCGAAATGGGCCAAAATCAGAACTCCGTCGTGGTGCTTTGGATTTGAGTGAAATTTTGGTGGATGATACCTATGGGTGTGAAGTACAATCACACAAAGTTTGAGCAGGAAACTTGACACTGGTGGCCGGGAACAGGATTCGCAAGTGGCGGACCTCAGTTTCAAAAACTGCAGTTTAGGGCCAAAACAGCCATTTTTTCGGCCAACAAAGCCCTAGAACACATTCAAAACGGCCAAACGAAGGGAAACGGTGGCTACACTTCATGTGCGGCTTGACTTCCCCGTGTCAACAAGCTCTTTGCCGCCCTCTAACTCCATGATATGTCCAGGAAACGGCCTAAAAAGGCCCCCAGAAGCTCCAAATGCCGACAGCCACAAACGAAGAATAGGCCATATCTTTGGCTACATGGCTCAAAATGCGATTCCGAGGGCACCTATTCCACCCGCAACCCCCCACTTTTTGTGGTTTCCACCCCTCATTAGGGTTAGGGTCACCGAGCTGGTGGAACCAGTCTTGGTTTTATAACCCTTTTTAGTGTCTAGGGTGGACCTAATAGGTTTAGCAGCAAGCAAGCAAGCAGCAAGCAAGCAAGCAGCAAGCAAGCAGCACGCGCGAAATGGGCCAAAATCAGAACTCCGTCGTGGTGCTTTGGATTTGATTGAAATTTTGGTGCATGAGACCTATGGGTGTGAAGTACAATCACACAAAGTTTGAGCAGGAAACTCGACAGTGGCGGCTGGGAACGGGCGTCGCAAGTGGCGGACCTCAGTTTCAAAAACTGCAGTGTAGGGCGAAAAACAGCCATTTTTGGGCCCAAAAAGCCGTGGAACACATTCAAAACCGCCAAACAAAGGGAAACGGTGGGTACACTGCACGTGCGGCTTGACTTCCCCGTGTCAACGAGCTCTTTGCGGCCTTCTAACTCCATGATATGTCCCGGAAACGGCCCAAAAAGGCCCCCAGAAGCTCCAAATGCCGACAGCCACAAACCAAGAATAGGCCATATCTTTGGCTACATGGCTCAAAATGCGATTCCGAGGGCACCTACTCCACCCGCAACCCCCCACGTTTTGTGGTTTCCACCCCTCAGAATTGCCCAAATGCCTACACCCCAATACCTAGGCCCACTAGGCTGCAGCAAGCTGCAAGCTCAAGCCCAAACAGGTGGGTGCCCAAATGGGTCAACAGGGTCCAGTAGGGGCAAAAAGATGACTTTTCTAAAAAATGATCCTACACCATGTGCGACGCTAAAACAAGTGTTTTTGGACCGTTTTGAGCTTGTGGTGGCCCATTTTGGTCCTCCGAAAATCCCAAAATGCCTTGAAAATGGGCTGTTTTGGGACCAAACATGGGTCAAAAATGGGTCAAAAACACATTTTTCCAAATCTCATCCTACACCATTTGGGGTGCACAAACGGGTGAAATGAGCCCATTTTGAGCCCATTTTGGGGCATTTTGGCCCCTCACAAGTCCAAAAAGTCTTGAAAGTGGGCCTCGTGGTGGTGGGGTTCACTTGCAAGCTAATTTCACTTTGTCAAGAGCCATGAATGTGTGAATCATTCTTGATGCCCCTCACCAATCATAGTTGATGTTCCCTCCCCCACCAGCTCGGTCCCAATATTTAGTCTTGATTAGGGCTAGGGTTAGGGTCATGGGTAGGGTTAGGTGTAGGGTTAGGAGCAGGCTGAGGGTTGGGGTTGGCGTTAGAGTCAAGGTTGGGTTCAAGTATAGCGTTGGGGTGCTCCACGCGAGGAGGAATGCTACGTGGGCAAGGGAAATGATCAAAAATTTTTCGGGCGCCTTCGGCGCCACCATATGTATGGCCAGTAGCTATTGACCCTTGGTAACTAAGTGGGCCCGGAGGGCAGGGGGGGGGGGGGGTCGCGTACCCGAACCGAGGAGACGGCGCCCCCGTGACTACCAAACGACAATGATGCCCAAAGTACCACAATGTATGGGTTTCTACTACGGCCAGGCGCCCAAATAGTAGCACTGCGGGTGCACTGCGGGCGCACTGCACGCGCACTGCGCTTAAGGTGCCCCCTTTGTCGTACCCGACCTTGGTTCAAATCCTTTTGAGCACAAACTTTTTGACCCCCCCCAAACCCCCCCCAAAAAATGTGATATCCGGTTTCACGGGATAGAGGTCTCAGAATCAAAAAATCCATTGGGTGATCATTTTATTGGGCAAAAGAATGATTTTACAAGGGGTTGGACATCCAATATCATGCCTTGGGGTATGCTACGCGAACGACCCCCAAAAAGGGGGGTGGGGAATGACGCACGTGCCTGCGCTTGATCCAACGACCTCTCTTCGAGGTGAATCATCTTTTGGGCAGTAGACACCTTGGCAAGATGCTCTCCCTCCATGGGCTAAATAGGCTAGGTACGCAATCAAGAAAGCATTTCTGAGTAGCGTGGGTCGAGACACACGCGTGCAAATCCTTAGATTTTGCCAATTCACCGCTGATGTCACTCACTAAGAACGACCGTGACGTGCGCAGCTCTGAGGACGTCATTTGGCCACTTTTTCATAAACGGCAAGTTACCCTACCTTTGTATTAAGAATCCTATCTCTACCCCTAAGTTTATCCCCACCTTGGGAAGTCCCCCAAGTAGACCGCACTAGACCGCAAACCTTCCCTGCAAGGCACCTTGCATAAGCCGAAATACGACAATTCAACAAAACGAAACGTCACTCCCACCACTTCCAACCACCACCCTTGTCATCGTCATAAACTGGAGGTAAAAGATGGGCCACAATCTTAGACATGGTGTGAAGGTACTCGAGATTGTTTGATTGGGGGGGAAGGGCAAAAACAGGCACGGGAGGGGAATTGTCAAAAAAAGATGCCCGGCGCACTAACACTCCCCCTTGGGCAAGGACAAATTAGGAACACAGGGCAATCACATTGGGGTGTGTTTTGTTGTTACCTTTTTGGTCAAGCACTCCATTCCATGGTCTCATGTTTTGACCTCTTCCGTTAGCACCGGGGCGACGTACATGCACGAGCATGGCAAATCACCAAACGTTGCCCAAAACTGTTGCGTGACCAAGCAAGCACAGACAAAATGAGCTGACATGTCTGCATGTTGGCACTGACTACAAGACTAATATTGTGTGTACAAAGAGAGGTTTCAGTCGAGATCAATGGGCACAATGTTTGTAGACCTCTTGAGCATTTGCCTATGTGCAATGTCTTTTTGGCCTTCCAACCACCCCCATTTTCTTAGGCAGTAAAAGTGGGGCGGCATTCCCCACCCGTTCTCGCTCACGCGTGTTTCCCATTGCACCCCCTTCCCCCACAACACACACACGCACTGCCTAGTCGCCGACGAAAACCCTGTTTTCGGGGGCGCCAAATGTGCCCCACAACGCATCCAATACTTCCTCCATACACCAAAATGTAGTACATACAACAGATGTTGCAGAGTAATGGGTGGAAAGACAGGGGACACACAAGAAGGTAAAAGTAACATGCGTTCATCTCCCTCTTTTTTTGTTTAAACGAAAATGTGTTGACAATGGGAGTACCCCTCCTTCCCCACATCCCATAGGGAACACCTCCCCTTCCCTGGGACAAGGGCATGGAAACCATTCGCCTCGTTTTGGACATTCTTGCGGAGTACTTTGTTGCCAACAAGTGATAGTATCAACAGCCCCCAGCGGCAATCAAAGCCTTAACCACAAATGTATGCCCTTTCTCTGATGCTAACTTCAAAGCTGTGCAACCCTCAGAATTAACAGCTTGCACATCGGCCCCACACGCAATCAAAGCCTCAACCACAAGAGCATGCCCATTCAAGGATGCAAACATCAAAGCTGTCCAACCCCCAGAATCCACAGCGTGCACATCGGCCCCAGCCGAAATCAAAGCCTTAACCACACATGCATGCCCTTTCTGTGATGCAAACCTCAAAGCTGTCCAACCCTCAGAATCCAAAGCGTGCACATCGACCCCAGCCGCAATCAAAGCCTTAACCACACATGCATGCCCTTTCATTGATGCCATCATCAAAACTGTCATGCCCGTAGAATCCACAGCCTGCACATCTGCCCCGGATGCAATCAAAGCCTTAACCACACATGCATGCCCATCCAATGATGCATACATCAAAGCTGTCATGCCCGTGGATCTCACGGCCTGCACATCGGCTCCACCAGCGATCAAAGCCTTAACCACACCTGCATGCCGATTGATTGATGCCATCATCAAAGCTGTCATGCCCATGGAGCTCACGGCCTGCACATCGGCCCCAGACGCAATCAAAGGCTTAACCACACCTGCACGCCCATTCAAGGATGCAAACATCAAAGCTGTCCAACCCTTAGAATCAACAGCCTGCACATCGGCCCCACCCGCAATCAAAGCCTCAACCACGCATGCATGCCCTTCCTCTGATGCAAACATCAAAGCTGTCCAACCATCAGAATCCATAGCCTGCACATCGGCCCCACCCGCAATCAAAGCCTCAACCACACATGCATGCCCTTTCATTGATGCCATCATCAACACTGTCATGCCCGTAGAGTTCACATCCTGCACATTGGCCCCACACGCAATCAAAGCTTCAGCCACACATGCATGCCCTTTCCATGATGCAAACATCAAAGCTGTGAGGCCCTCAAAATTAACAGCCTGCACATCGGCCCCACCCGCAATCAAAGCCTTCACCACACATGCATGCCCTTTCTCGGATGCTAACATCAAGGCTGTCCGACCATCAAAATCCACAGCGTGCACATCGGCCCCACCCGCAATCAAGACCTTAACCACGGGGGCATGCCCTTTCTCTGATGCAAACATCAAAGCTGTCCAACCCTTAGAATCAACAGCCTGCACATCGGCCCCACCCACAATCAAAGCCTCAACCACACATGCATGCCCTTTCTGTGATGCAAACCTCAAAGCTGTCCAACCATCAGATCCCACAGCCTGCACATCGACACCAGCCGCAATCAAAGCCTTCACCACAAGGGCATGCCCTTTCATTGATGCCATCATCAAAACTGTCATGCCCGTAGAGTTCACATCCTGCACATTGGCCCCACACGCAATCAAAGCTTCAGCCACACATGCATGCCCTTTCCATGATGCAAACATCAAAGCTGTCCAACCCTCAAAATCCACAGCCTTTACATCGGCCTCAGATGCAATCAAAGCATCAATCACACATGCATGCCCAGCCAATGATGCTAACATCAAAGCTGTGTTGCCCTCAGAATTAAGAGCCTGCACATCGGCCCCAGACGCAATCAAAGCCTTCACCACAGGGGCATGCCCTTTCTCAGATGCAAACATCAAAGCTGTCCAACCCTCGGAATCAACAGCCTGCACATCGGCCCCACCCACAATCAAAGCCTCAACCACACATGCATGCCCTTTCTGCGATGCTAATATCAAAACTGTGTTGCCCTCGGAATCCACAGCCTGCACGTCGGCCCTAGACGCAATCAAAGCCTTCACCACAGGGGCATGCCCATCATGTGACCCTAACATTAAGGCTGTAGGGCCCTCAGAATCAACAGCATGTACATTGGCTCCAGCCGCAATCAAAGCCTCCACCGCACATGCATGCCCATCCGATGATGCTAACATCAAAGCTGTGTTGCCCTCAGAATTAAGAGCCTGCACATCGGCCCCAGACGCAATCAAAGCCTTCACCACAGGGGCATGCCCTTTCCCAGATGCAAACATCAAAGCTGTCCAACCCTCGGAATCAACAGCCTGCACATCGGCCCCACCCGCAATCAAAGCCTCAACCACACATGCATGCCCTTTCTGCGATGCTAACATCAAAGCTGTGTCACCCTCAAAATCCTCAGCCTGCACATCGGCCCCAGCCGCAATCAAAGCCTCAACCACAGGGGCATGCCCATCATGTGACCCTAACATTAAAGCTGTAGTGCCCTCAGCATCAACAGCCTGTACATTGGCTCCAGCCGCAATCAAAGCCTCCACTGCACATGCATGGCCGCTCTGTGAAGCTGCCATTAAAGCTGTGCGCCCCGCAGCTTCCACACCGAGCACATCTACCCCGGCTTCAACCAAGACATGAATGGCAGGAACATTACCATTGACTGAAGCCATCATCAAGGGTGTCAAGCGCTCGCTACTTCGAGCTTGTACATCTGCGTTGGCCTGTAGCAGTGCCCGCATGACACCCACATGCCCATTCAAGCAAGCAAACATGAGCGGCGTAGTGCCCATGCCATCCGCAGCCCGCACATCGGCCGCTGCCTGTAGAAGTGCCGTAACGGCAGCCACATGCCCATTTAGGGACGCATACATTAAGCCATCAAGGCCATTATCATCAATCATGTGCACATCTGACCCCATCTGCAGTGCTGTCTGGATGCCAGCTACGTCGCCACCGGAGCACGACTGAAGCAACCGAGGTGCATTGCTGTTGATTACGATTTGCTCGAGTGTGATCTTTGAGCCTGCTGCTTGTATGGAAGACAGCGCTACTACGGCGCGGTGCAGGTTGAATGCATTGTTTTGGAGGTTCAACCTCAGACGCCTCAATGCAACTGCATCCTTCAAGTTTGCTAGTGCTTCCACACCCTCGACCTCTATTGCATTCCCTGCAAGATTCAAATCAAGCATGGTGAGCTTCGGCGCCTGCTTCAACTGCGAAAGGTGTATTGCACCGGAGTTCGTTATAAGGCACCCAGCCAAATCCAAATGGAGAGATTCCAGGTTTGGCACATCCTTCAACGCCGCAAGAACTGCAGTGTCGAGCGGCCCCCCGCAACAACGAAGGGAAAGTGTCCGGATCCGAACGTCGTCCTTGAGCTGCATGAGGCGTCCTACATTCATAGAATTGGCCTTGCAGACCAAATGCCGGCCCTGCAGACGCCTCCATGTTGAATGGCAAATGTAACTAACGACTGGTGACTGCAAAAAGTCGGCAATGTGCAGCAGCAACTCAGGGGGGAAATCTGCAATCATTTAGAGTAAGAAGAATAAGAATCTGCGGTGGCCGTATGTAAGACACAAAGCACATTACATCAAAGGACGAGCGGTGTGGCACATGCATATGCCGCATGTTTCACTACACCTTTCATAGGGTCATGGCATGCGGCCATGGGCCCTGAGTGCGGCACCAAATGTCTCCCTTGCGGGTCCGTGCTGTGGCGGAATGCTCAATTGATAGGATAAGCTACAGCCCTACCACCCCCTCCCAATGCGCAAACAACAACACCAAAAGTGCCCACCCCCTTACAAAAGAAGCACGGGCAAGGTGCAGGAAAATGCGGTGTGAAAGGGTGCACGTGCTTAGACAAGCCCATACTTATGCGCAAATCGCACGGGATGCACACGCGTGCGTGTGCAATGCATGTGTAAAGTGCCCCGGTAGCGATACTGCAGAGGATGACCGTGCAACAACCCAAAAAAGGGTGCATTATCAACTCGGCAGACAAGCAATATATTTGGTGCAAAACAATAGCAGACCAATCCCCACTAGAGATTGGCTTATTAAAGGGGGAAGAATCCATCAGATACCTCCGGTGCAAAACACTTGTTCCTGTTTTCTGGAGGCCATCCTCCATCTCTGTAATCGGCTCATGTTGTGCCAAACAGCATTAGGGCTGGATGCTGCACACCAGACCTCGGTTTCTTTCTTTGCTGACAAGGCTTGTGGGCAGTCATGCGGGTATGCTACTGTTGCCTTGAGGCAGCTCATGTCTCCTAACAAGGGCCTGTTGGTAAGCATACCGTTCTCTTGACACCCACCAACCAGAGACAAGAGCCATCGACCCCAACGCCCCAGCCCTTGCTGGGGCTTGCTTGCAGCAGTTATTGCTAGGAAAAGCAAACTGAAAAACTTGCAACTTGGTGCAAAAAGAGCGGGCGACCATATGCCCACAACTGCACCCTTGCAATCCCAGCCCCCCAAGGGTACATGGGATGGCCGAGTTGTAGATTGCGGGGGGGGGGGGGGTTGGAAAGGGAAGGGAGGTTGGAAAAGGGAGTGGGGTACCATGGACACCGTTGGAGAAGACACGGAACCCATGTGAGAGCAGGGGCAATGCCCCATACACCAAAAGTATACCCTCCCTCCTTTAGTGCAACAGGCCCCAAATGTGGCAGAACGCAGATTTCAGACACGTAAGTGGGGCTAGATACGCCGCTTTCATACAAACTTTGTATGTTTTGAGTAGTGCGGATCGTGCTCTACACCATGAGCAACTTTGTTTTTGCGTGTTGTGCCATTGACCCCCTTGCGAAAGCGCGACCATGATTCAGCCAAAACAAGAATTTTTTTGCCTTTGGTGGTGCACCTCAAAAAGAGGCTGACAGTTAGGCAATCAATCAGTTGGTTGGGCAAACAATCAAGCAGGCAGGCAGTCAGGCAAGCAGGCAAGCAGACTGGCAGACAAAAACACACAGTTTGGGTTTTCTTATTAGCGGACTCGGCTACAAGTAGTGGGGAGCCCAAAGTGCAGCAGAACAGTCAACGGTCGAGTAGTAATGCAACCGACCGCCAACAATCAAGTAAGCGGTTCGATTCCCGGCTGGCCGTGCCGGTCAACCTGTAAGCTTTGGGGGAATCCTTGCACTTCGCGCACACTGCGCGCTACTTTTGGACTATGTTCCCCCCGAAGATCCCCTAGGCACGCCCCTTGGAAACACCCTTAGAACTAGGCAACCCAAACTGGAAATGGAGGGGACCTTGAGGGGAACCTTCCCGGTGCTTGTGGCAATGGTGAAGGACCAAGCGCCTTTGGGAGGGAACTTGACTGTGTGTTGGGTGGCGATGATGGGCAGTCAGGTGGCGAGTCTGGACTTGGGATGGCAAAGGAGATGGACTCCATCTTGCATTGCCGATTCACCACTCTCAACCCATCTTGGTAGTATTCCAAGCGGAGGAGTCCATCTTTAGATATCCCAACCACCGTGGCAGGTCGCAGACCATTGGAGCAAGTGTAGAACACCCCATCCCCAATACTGAGACCCATGGAGAAAGTGGGCTTGAGAAATGAGGAGGGAAGTATGATGTCCTGTAGCAGGCACCCTCAAAGTGCATCACCATATCAATCAGCCGACAAAAAGAGTAGATGCGGTGGAAATGGGTAAAAAATGTGTGCAAAAAAGTAGAAATGGGTGAAACAGGGTGGACATCCAACAATGCCAAATCCCCAATGCATCAAAACCTACTACCAAACAACAATGATGCCCAAAGTACCACAAAGTATGGGTTTCTACTAGGGCCAGGCTCCCAAATAGTAGCACCGCGGGTGCACCGCGGGCGCACTGCGCTTAAGGTGCCCCCTTTGTTGTACCTGACCTTGGTTCAAATCCTTTTGAGCACAAACTTTTGACCCCCCCAACCCCCCCCCAAAAAATGTGATATCCGGTTTCACGGGACAGAGGTCTCAGAATCAAAAAATCCATTGGGTGATCATTTTATTGGGCAAAAGAATGATTTTACAAGGGGTTGGACATCCAATATCATGCCTTGGGGTATGCTACACGAACGACCCCCAAAAGGGGGGGTGGGGAATGACGCACGCGCCTGCGCTTGATCCAACGACCTCTCTTCGAGGTGATTCATCTTTTGGGCAGCACACACCCTGGCAAGATGCTCTCCCTCCATGGGCTAAAAAGGCTAGGTACGCAATCAAGAAAGCATTTCTGAGTAGCGTGGGTCGAGACACACGCGTGCAAATCCTTAGATTTTGCCAATTCACCGTTGATGTCACTCACTAAGAACGACCGTGACGTGCGCAGCTCTGAGGACGTCATTTGGCCACTTTTTCATAAACGGCAAGTTACCCTACCTTTGTATTAAGAATCCTATCTCTACCCCTAAGTTTATCCCCACCTTGGGAAGTCCCCCAAGTAGACCGCACTAGACCGCAAACCTTCCCTGCAAGGCACCTTGCATAAGCCGAAATACGACAATTCAACAACACAAAATGTCACTCCCACCACTTCCAACCACCACCCTTGTCATCGTCATAAACTAGGTGCAAAAGATGGGCCACAATCTTAGACATGGCGTGAGGGTACTCTAGATTGTTTGATTGGGGGGGAAGGGCAAAAACAGGCACGGGAGGGGAATTGTCAAAAAAAAGAGGTCCGGCGCATGCCCGGCGCACTAATACTCCCCCTTGGGCAAGGACAAAATTAGGAACACAGGGCAATCACACTGGGGTGTGTTTTGTTGTTACCTTTTTGGTCAAGCACTCCATTCCATGGTCTCATGTTTTGACCTCTTCCGTTAGCACCGGGGCGACGTACATGCACGAGCATGGCAAATCACCAAACGTTGCCCAACACTGTTGTGTGACCAAGCAAGCACAGACAAAATGAGCTGACATGTCATGCATGTTGGCACTGACTACAAGACTAATATTGTGCGTACAAAGAGAGGTTTCAGTCGAGATCAATGGGCACAATGTTTGTAGACCTCTTGAGCATTTGCCTATGTGCAACGTCTTTTTGGCCTTCCAACCACCCCCATTTTCTTAGGCAGTAAAAGTGGGGCGGCATTCCCCACCCGTTCTCGCTCACGCGTGTTTCCCATTGCACCCCCTTCCCCCACAACACACACACGCACTGCCTAGTCGCCGACGAAAACCCTACTTTCGGGGCGCCAAATGTGCCCCACAACGCATCCAATGCTTGCTCCAGACACCAAAATGTAGTGCATACAATAGATCTTGCACGGTGATGGGTGTAAAGATGGGGGACACACAAGAAGGGAAAAGTAACGTGTATTCATCTCCCTCTTTTTTTTCAACGAAAATGTGTTGACAATGGGAGTACCCCTCCTTCGCCACATCCCATAGGGAACACCCTCCCCTTCCCTAGGACAAGGGCATAGAAACCATTCGCCTCGTTTTGGACATTCTTGCTGGGTACTTTGTTGCCAACAAGTGATAGTATCAACAGCCCCCAGCGGCAATCAAAGCCTTAACCACACATGCATGCCTTTTCTCTGATGCTAACATCAAAGCTGTGCAACCCTCACAATCCACAGCCTGCACATCGGCCCCAGACGCAATCAAAGCCTCAACCACAAGAGCATGCCCATTCAAGGATGCTAACATCAAGGATGTGCAGGCCTCAAAAGAAAGAGCCTGCACATCGGCCCCAGCCGCAATCAAAGCCTTCACCACAGGGGCATGCCCTCTCTCTGATGCAAACATCAAAGCTGTCCAACCCTCAGAATCAACATACTGCACATCGGCCCCAGCCGCAATCAAAGCCTCAACCACACATACATGCCCTTTCTGTGATGCAAACCTCAAAGCTGTCAAACCCTCAGAATCCACAGCCTGCACATCGACCCCAGCCGCAATCAAAGCCTTAACCACAGGGGCATGCCCATTGAAGGATGCAAACATCAAAACTGTCATGCCCGTAGCGTTCAGATCCTGCACATCGGCCCCGCCCGCAATCAAAGCCTCAACCACACATGCATGCCCTTTCCATGATGCAAACATCAAAGCTGTCCAACCCTCATCCACATCCTGCACATCGGCCTCAGACGCAATCAAAGCCCTCACCACAGGGGCATGCCCTTTCGTTGATGCCATCATCAAAGCTGTGCGGCCCTCAGAATTAATAGCCTGCACATCGGCCCCACCCGCAATCAAAGCCTTCACCACAGGGGCATGCCCTTTCTCTGATGCTAACATCAAAGCTGTGCAACCCTCAAAATCCTCAGCCTGCACATCGGCCCCAGCCGCAATCAAAGCCTCCACCACAAGAGCATGCCCATCATGTGACCCTAACATTAGAGCTGTAGTGCCCTCAGCATCAACAGCCTGTACATTGGCTCTAGCCGCAATCAAAGCCTCCACCGCACATGCATGGCCGCTCTGTGAAGCTGCCATTAAAGCTGTGCGCCCCACAGCTTCCACACTGAGCACATCTACCCCGGCTTCAACCAAGACATGAATGGCAGGAACATGACCATTGACTGAAGCCATCATCAAGGGTGTCAAGCCCTCACTACTTCGAGCTTGTACATCTGCGTTGGCCTGTAGCAGCGCCCGCATGACACCCACATGCCCATTCAAGCAAGCAAACATGAGCGGCGTAGTGCCCATGCCATCCGCAGCCCGCACATCGGCCGCTGCCTGTAGAAGGGCCGTAACGGCAGCCACGTGCCCATTTAGGGACGCATACATTAAGCCATCAAGGCCATTATCATCAATCATGTGCACATCTGACCCCATCTGCAGTGCTGTCTGGATGCCAGCTACGTCTCCACCGGAGCACGACTGAAGCAACCGAGGTGCATTGCTGTTGATTACGATTTGCTCAAGTGTGATCTTTGAGCCTGCTGCTTGTATGGAAGACAGCGCTACTACGGCGCGGTGCAGGTTGAATGCATTGTTTTGGAGGTTCAACCTCAGACGCCTCAATGCAACTGCATCCTTCAAGTTTGCTAGTGCTTCCACACCCTCGACCTCTATTGCATTCCCTGCAAGATTCAAATCAAGCATGGTGAGCTTCGGCGCCTGCTTCAACTGCGAAAGGTGTATTGCACCGGAGTTCGTTATAAGGCACCCAGCCAAATCCAAATGGAGAGATTCCAGGTTTGGCACATCCTTCAACGCCGCAAGAACTGCAGTGTCGAGCGGCCCCCCGCAACAACGAAGGGAAAGTGTCCGGATCCGAACGTCGTCCTTGAGCTGCATGAGGCGTCCTACATTCATAGAATTGGCCTGGCAGACCAAATGCCGGCCCTGCAGACGCCTCCATGTTGAATGGCAAATGTAACTAACGACTGGCGACTGCAAAAAGTCGGCAATGTGCAGCAGCAACTCAGGGGGGAAATCTGCAATCATTTAGAGTAAGAAGAATAAGAATCTGCGGTGGCCGTATGTAAGACACAAAGCACATTACATCAAAGGACGAGCGGTGTGGCACATGCATATGCCGCATGTTTCACTGCACCTTTCATAGGGTCGTGGCATGCGGCCATGGGCCCTGAGTGCGGCACCAAATGTCTCCCTTGCGGGTCCGTGCTGTGGCGGAATGCTCAATTGATAGGATAAGCTACAGCCCTACCACCCCCTCCCAATGTGCAAACAACAACACCAAAAGTGCCCACCCCCTTACAAAAGAAGCACGGGCAAGGTGCAGGAAAATGCGGTGTGAAAGGGTGCACGTGCTTAGACAAGCCCATACTTATGCGCAAATCGCACGGGATGCACACGCGTGCGTGTGCAATGCATGTGTAAAGTGCCCCAGTAGCGATACTGCAGAGGATGACCGTGCAACAACCCAAAAAAGGGTGCATTATCAACTCGGCAGACAAGCAATATATTTGGTGCAAAACAATAGCAGACCAATCCCCACTAGAGATTGGCTTATTAAAGGGGGAAGAATCCATCAGATACCTCCGGTGCAAAACACTTGTTCCTGTTTTCTGGAGGCCATCCTCCATCTCTGTAATCGGCTCATGTTGTGCCAAACAGCATTAGGGCTGGATGCTGCACACCAGACCTCGGTTTCTTTCTTTGCTGACAAGGCTTGTGGGCAGTCATGCGGGTATGCTACTGTTGCCTTGAGGCAGCTCATGTCTCCTAACAAGGGCCTGTTGGTAAGCATACCGTTCTCTTGACACCCACCAACCAGAGACAAGAGCCATCAACCCCAACGCCCCAGCCCTTGCTGGGGCTTGCTTGCAGCAGTTATTGCTAGGAAAAGCAAACTGAAAAACTTGCAACTTGGTGCAAAAAGAGCGGGCGACCATATGCCCACAACTGCACCCTTGCAATCCCAGCCCCCCAAGGGTACATGGGATGGCCGAGTTGTAGATTGCGGGAGGGGGGGGGGGGTTGGAAAGGGAAGGGGGGTTGGAAAAGGGAGTGGGGTACCATGGACACCGTTGGGGAAGACACGGAACCCATGTGAGAGCAGGGGCAATGCCCCATACACCAAAAGTATACCCTCCCTCCTTTAGTGCAACAGGCCCCAAATGTGGCAGAACGCAGATTTCAGACAAGTAAGTGGGGCCAGATACGCCGCTTTCGTACAAACTTTGTATGTTTTGAGTAGTGCGGATCGTGCTCTACACCATGAGCAATTTTGTTTTTGCGTGTTGTGCCATTGACCGCCTTGCGAAAGCGCGAACGTGATTCAGCCAAAACAAGAATCGTTTTGCCTTTGGTGGTGCACCTCAAAAAGAGGCTGACAGTTAGGCAATCAATCAGTTGGTTGGGCAAACAATCAAGCAGGCAGGCAGTCAGGCAAGCAGGCAGGCAGATAGGCAGACAAAAACGCACAGTTTGGGTTTTTTTATTAGCGGACTCGGCTACAAGTAGTGGGGAGCCCAAAGTGCAGCAGAACAGTCAACGGTCGAGTAGTAATGCAACCAACCGCCAACAATCAAGTAAGCGGTTCAATTCCCGGCTGGCCGCGCCGGTCAACCTGTAAGCTTTGGGGGAAATCCTTGCACTTCGCGCACACTGCGCGCTACTTTTGGACTATGTTCCCCCCGAAGATCCCCTAGGCACGCCCCTTGGAAACACCCTTAGAACTAGGCGACCCAAACTGGAAATGGAGGGGACCTTGAGGGGAACCTTCCCGGTTCTTGTGGCAGTGGTGGAGGACCAAGCGCCTTTGGGAGGGAACTTGACTGTGTGTTGGGTGGCGATGATGGGCAGTCAGGTGGCGAGTCTGAACTTGGGATGGCAAAGGAGATGGACTCCATCTTGCATTGCCGATTCACCACTCTCAACCCATCTTGGTAGTATTCCAAGCGGAGGAGTCCATCTTTAGATATCCCAACCACCGTGGCAGGTCGCAGACCATTGGAGCAAGTGTAGAACACCCCATCCCCAATACTGAGACCCATGGAGAAAGTGGGCTTGAGAAATGAGGAGGGAAGTATGATGTCCTGTAGCAGGCACCCTCAAAGTGCATCACCATATCAATCAGCCGACAAAAAGAGTAGATGCGGTGGAAATGGGTAAAAAATGTGTGCAAAAAAGTAGAAAAGGGTGAAACAGGGTGGACATCCAACAATGCCAAATCCCCAATGCATCAAAACCGACTACCAAACAACAATGATGCCCAAAGTACCACAATGTATGGGTTTCTACTAGGGCCAGGCTCCCAAATAGTTGCACTGCGGGCGCACTGCGGGCGCACTGCGCTTAAGGTGCCCCCTTTGTTGTACCTGACCTTGGTTCAAATCCTTTTGAGCACAAACTTTTGACCCCCCCAACCCCCCCCCAAAAAAAAGCTATATCCGGTTTCACGGGATAGAGGTCGCAGAATCAAAAAATCCATTGGGTGATCATTTTATTGGGCAAAAGAATGATTTTACAAGGGGTTGGACATCCAATATCATGCCTTGGGGTATGCTACACGAACAACCCCCAAAAAGGGGGGGGGGATGACGCATGCGCC
The DNA here is from genome assembly GCA_964036045.1 of Eutreptiella sp. 'Long Island Sound 2002'. Taxonomy (NCBI): domain Eukaryota; phylum Euglenozoa; class Euglenophyceae; order Eutreptiales; family Eutreptiaceae; genus Eutreptiella; species Eutreptiella sp. 'Long Island Sound 2002'. Next base: position 166,364,440 of record OZ038379.1, on the reverse strand, counting down.
TGCGCTTGATCGAACGACCTCTCTTCGAGGTGAATCATCTTTTGGGCAGTAGACACCTTGGCAAGATGCTCTCCCTCCATGGGCTAAATAGGCTAGGTACGCAATCAAGAAAGCATTCCTGAGTAGCGTGGGTCGAGACACACGCGTGCAAATCCTTAGATTTTGCCAATTCACCGCTGATGTCACTCACTAAGAACGACCGTGATGTGCGCAGCTCTGAGGACGTCATTTGGCCACTTTTTCATAAACGGCAAGTTACCCTACCTTTGTATTAAGAATCCTATCTCTAGCCCTAAGTTTATCCCCGCCTTGGGAAGTCCCCCAAGTAGACCGCACTAGACCGCAAACCTTCCCTGCAAGGCACCTTGCATAAGCCGAAATACGACAATTCAACAACACAAAATGTCACTCCCACCACTTCCAACCACCACCCTTGTCATCGTCATAAACTGGGTGCAAAAGATGGGCCACAATCTTAGACACGGCGTGAAGGTACTCTAGATTGTTTGATTGGGGGGGGGGGGGGGGGACAGGCACGGGAGGGGAATTGTCAAAAAAAGAGGCCCGGCGCATGCCCGGCGCACTAACACTCCCCCTTGGGCCAGGACAAATTAGGAACACAGGGCAATCACATTGGGGTGTGTTTTGTTGTTACCTTTTTGGTCAAGCACTCCATTCCATGGTCTCATGTTTTGACCTCTTCCGTTAGCACCGGGGCGACGTACATGCACGAGCATGGCAAATCACCAAACGTTGCTCAACACTGTTGTGTGACCAAGCAAGCACTGACAAAATGAGCTGACATGTCATGCATGTTGGCACTGACTACAAGACTAATATTGTGTGTACAAAGAGAGGTTTCAGTCGAGATCAATGGGCACAATGTTTGTAGACCTCTTGAGCATTTGCCTATGTGCAACGTCTTTTTGGCCTTCCAACCACCCCCATTTTCTTAGGCAGTAAAAGTGGGGCGGCATTCCCCACCCGTTCTCGCTCACGCGTGTTTCCCATTGCACCCCCTTCCCCCACAACACACACACACACTGCCTAGTCGCCGACGAAAACCCTACTTTCGGGGCGCCAAATGTGCCCCACAACGCATCCAATGCTTGCTCCAGACACCAAAATGTAGTGCATACAATAGATCTTGCACGGTGATGGGTGTAAAGATGGGGGACACACAAGAAGGTAAAAGTAACGTGTATTCATCTCCCTCTTTTTTTTCAACGAAAATGTGTTGACAATGGGAGTACCCCTCCTTCGCCACATCCCATAGGGAACACCCTCCCCTTCCCTAGGACAAGGGCATAGAAACCATTCGCCTCGTTTTGGACATTCTTGCTGGGTACTTTGTTGCCAACAAGTGATAGTATCAACAGCCCCCGGCGGCAATCAAAGCCTTAACCACACATGCATGCCTTTTCTCTGATGCTAACATCAAAGCTGTGCGACCCTTAGAATCCACAGCCTGCACATCGGCCCCAGACGCAATCAAAGCCTTAACCACACATGCATGCCCTGTCGTTGATGCCATCATCAAAACTGTCATGCCCGTAGAATCCACAGCCTGCACATCTGCCCCAAATGCAATCAAAGCGTTAACCACACATGCATGCCCATTGATTGATGCCATCATCAAAGCTGTCATGCCCGTAGAATCCACGGCCTGCACATCGGCCCCAGCCGAAATCAAAGCCTTCACCACACCTGCATGCCCATGCAAGGATGCAAACATCAAAGCTGTCCAACCCTCAGAAGCAACATACTGCACATCGGCCCCACCCGCTATCAAAACCTCAACCACGCATGCATGCCCAGCCAATGATGCATACATCAAAGCTGTCGAACCATCAGAATCCACGGCATGCACATCGACCCCAGCCGCAACCAAAGCTTCAGCCACACATGCATGCCCTTTCGTTGATGCCATCATCAAAACTGTCATGCCCGTAGAGTGCACATCCTTCACATCGGCCCCACACGCAATCAAAGCTTCAGCCACACATGCATGCCCTTTCCATGATGCAAACATCAAAGCTGTGCGGCCCTCAGAATTAAGAGTCTGCACATCAGCCCCACCCGCAATCAAAGCCTTCACCACACATGCATGCCCTTTCTCTGATGCTAACATCAAAGCTGTCCAACCCTTAAAATCCACAGCCTGCACATCGGCCCCACCCGCAATCAAAACCTCAACCACACATGCATGCCCTTTCCATGATGCAAACATCAAAGCTGTCCAACCCTTAAAATCCACAGCCTGCACATCGGCCCCACCCGCAATCAAAGCCTTCACCACAGGGGCATGCCCATCCTCTGATGCTAACATCAGAGCTGTCCAACCCTTAAAATACACAGCCTGCACATCGGCCCCACCCGCAATCAAAGCCTTCACCACAGGGGCATGCCCTTTCTCTGATGCTAACATCAAAGCTGTCCAACCCTCAGAATCCACGGCCTGCATATCGACCTGATGCCATCATCAAAACTGTCATGCCCGTAGGGTGCACATCCTGCACATTGGCCCCACCAGCAATTAAAGCTTCAGCCACACATGCATGCCCTTTCCATGATGCAAACATCAAAGCTGTCCAACCCTCTGAATCCACAGCCTGCACATCGGCCCCGGATGCAATCAACGCCTTCACCACAAGGGCATGCCCTTTCTCTGATGCTAACATCAAGGCTGTGGAACCCTCAGAATCAACAGCCTGCACATCGGCCCCACCCGCAATCAAAGCCTTCACCACAGGGGCATGCCCTTTCTGTGATGCTAACATCAAAGCTGTGCGGCCCTCAGAATTAAGAGCCTGCACATTGGCCCCAGCCGCAATCAAAGCCTCCACCACAAGAGCATGCCCATCATGTGACCCTAACATTACAGCTGTAGTGCCCTCAGAATCAACAGCCTGTACATTGGCTCCAGCCGCAATCAAAGCCTCCACCGCACATGCATGGCCGCTCTGTGAAGCTGCCATTAAAGCTGTGCGCCCCACAGCTTCCACACTGAGCACATCTACCCCGGCTTCAACCAAGACATGAATGGCAGGAACATGACCATTGACTGAAGCCATCATCAAGGGTGTCAAGCGCTCGCTACTTCGAGCTTGTACATCTGCGTTGGCCTGCAGCAGCGCCCGCATGACACCCACATGCCCATTCAAGCAAGCAAACATGAGCGGTGTAGTGCCCATGCCATCCGCAGCCCGCACATCTGCCGCTGCCTGTAGAAGTGCCGTAACGGCAGCCACATGCCCATTTAGGGACGCATACATTAAGCCATCAAGGCCATTATCATCAATCATGTGCACATCTGACCCCATCTGCAGTGCTGTCTGGATGCCAGCTACGTCTCCAGCGGAGCACGACTGAAGCAACCGAGGTGCATTGCTGTTGATTACGATTTGCTCAAGTGTGATCTTTGAGCCTGCTGCTTGTATGGAAGACAACGCTACTACGGCGCGGTGCAGGTTGAATGCATTGTTTTGGAGGTTCAACCTCAGACGCCTCAATGCAGCTGCATCCTTCAAGTTTGCTAGTGCTTCCACACCTTCGATCTCTATTGCATTCCCTGCAAGATTCAAATCAAGCATGGTGAGCTTCGGTGCCTGCTTCAACTGCGAAAGGTGTATTGCACCGGAGTTCGTTATAAGGCACCCAGCCAAATCCAAATGGAGAGATTCCAGGTTTGGCACATCCTTCAACGCCGCAAGAGCTGCAGTGTCGAGCGGCCCCCCGCAACAACGAAGGGAAAGTGTCCGGATCCGAACGTCGTCCTTGAGCTGCATAAGGCGTCCTACATTCATAGAATTGGCCTGGCAGACCAAATGCCGGCCCTGCAGACGCCTCCATGTTGAATGGCAAATGTAACTAACGACTGGCGACTGCAAAAAGTCGGCAATGTGCAGCAGCAACTCAGGGGGGAAATCTGCAATCATTTAGAGTAAGAAGAATAAGAATCTGCGGTGGCCGTATGTAAGACACAAAGCACATTACATCAAAGGACGAGCGGTGTGGCACATGCATATGCCGCATGTTTCACTGCACCTTTCATAGGGTCATGGCATGCGGCCATGGGCCCTGAGTGCGGCACCAAATGGCTCCCTTGTGGGTCCGTGCTGTGGCGGAATGCTCAATTGATAGGATAAGCTGCAGACCTACCGCCGCCTCCCGTGGTGCAAACAAGAACACCAACAGTGATTCAAGAAGCACGGACAAGGTGCAGGAAAATGCGGTGTGAAGGGGTGCACGTGCTTAGACAAGCCCATACTTATGTGCAAATCGCAAGGAGGCACACACATGCGCGTGCAATGCATTTGTAAAGTGCCCCGGTAGCGATACTGCAGAGGATGACCGTGCAACAACCCAAAAAAGGGTGCGTTATCAACTCGGCAGACAAGCAATATATTTGGTGCAAAACAATAGCAGATCCATCCCCAATCGATGTTGGCTTATCAAAGGGGGAAGAATCCATCACAATCAGAAAGAAACTGGTTGATACCTCCGGTGCAAAACAATTGTTCCCGTTTTCTCAAGGCCATCCTCCACCTCTGTAATCAGCTGATGTTGTGCCAAATAGCATTAGGGTTGCATGCTGCACACCAGACCTCGGTTTCTTTCTTTGGTGACAGGGCTTGCTGGGGCTTGCTTGCGGCAGTTATTGCCAGGAATACCAAACTGCAAACCTGCAACTTGTTGCAAACACAGCGGACGACCATATGCCCACAACTGCGCGCTTGCAATCCCAGCCCCCCAATGAGGGTACATGTGATGGCCGCGCGACCGCCCCCTCCCCTCCATGCAAAATGGGGGGAGGCTTTCCTTGGAAAAGGAAAAAAACACCATGCACAGCCCATTTATCAGCCAAAATGTTATCACACCTGACATAGTACAGTATGAACCCACATGCCCAAGGACCCATGTGGACCCAGCTACCCACCCACAATATCAGCCACCCCTCCAGAGGGCAAGGGGGGGGGGGGGGGTGCAATTCTCCCCCAAAGCTCCACTTAAACCCTTGGGCACCCATCCACACAGACTGTGCCCCCCACCCAGCCCCCAGAGTTCCACTCTTGCGGGGGGGGGGGGGGGTGAAAGAGGAGTAGACGCTCGAGAAACTTGGCCGAACAATTCTTTCCACAATTACCAAAGGGGTGGGGGTCGGTCAAGGAGGATGGGGCAGCAATCCGGGACCCCACCCCCGCCGCCACTACCGATGCCAAATTGTCAACTTCAATTTAATTTATGATCGATAGGTCGCGCTGATCATGAAGGCCCGGCAGAAAACATTTTGCATGCAACACGGACAAGAAAGGGCCTCTAAAAATGCTGGACCAAATTTTTTGAGAATTCTTTTGCCACCCTCGCATGTGTGCTCTGAAAATGTTCTTTGTTGTTTTCGTGGCCAATTTGCTGCATACTATCTATTTCAACCATCCTCATCTTGGCAAGCCGCACTGTCACAGGGCAAAGGCAACCAATTACTATCTCCCAATGTCACAGGGGCTGAATAGCCACTGCTCGCATGCTTGATACCGTGGCGTTTGGATACCTGGGTACTGTGCCTAGTAGGTTGTGTAGGTATTTGCCTCCTACGTGCTTCAGGGAATCATTGCAGCAGGGATGGCACAAAAGATGAAAGGAGTTTTCTTAGAATACCAAGTAGGTGTGCATGGTGGTGCATACCAAGGGTGGATGCATTTGCACATTCCTTTTATTGACCCCGAGACTTTGAGAAACCTCTCAAAAGGCAAGTGGTTTAGCTGAAAAGCCCCCCAACCTATGAATTAGAAGGGAAGGAACTTCAAAGGCCGCCATCGTGATTTTTATTTCTAGATCGATTTTGTTTACATATTGTTGTCTTAAATGATCCAGGTCGCTTAATTGCAGTTCACTTGATGCATACCACACTTGTTGCAGGTTGGGCAGGATCTATGGCTCTTTATGAGATGGCGATTTTTGATCCTTCAGATCCTGTGTTAAACCCCATGTGGCATCAAGGAATGTTTGTTCTACCTTTCATGACACGCTTAGGTGTAACTAAGTCTTGGGGAGCTTGGAGCATTACTGGAGACACAAGCAGTCCTGGTTTTTGGAGTTTTGAAGGAGTTGCAGCAGCTCATATTGTTCTTTCTAGTTTACTTTTTCTTGCTGCAATGTGGCATTGGGTTTATTGGGATTTACAATTATCTCGTGATCCTTGTACAGGGAATCCTCCTTTAGATTTACCAAAAATCTTTGGTACTCATTTACTCTTGTCTGGTTTACTTTGTTTTGGTTTTGGTGCTTTTCATCTAACTGGTTTATTTAGTCTAGGTATTTGGTTTCTAATCCTTATGGAATTACTGGAAGTGTTCAACCTCTTACACCCGCTTGGGGAGCAGAAGGTTTTGATCCGTATAACCGAGGTGGTATTGCTTCGCATCATATTGCTGCAGGTGTTCTTGGCATTATTGCAGGTCTTTTTCATTCAACGGTTTTTGCTACAATTGGCAATATACTTGCCTCCCTACACTACACTACACTACACTACACTACACTACACTACATTTCCCTCCACTACATTCCACTACACTACACTACACTACACTACACTACACTACACTACACTACACTACACTACGCTACGCCACGCCACGCCACACCACACCACACCACACCACACCACACCACACCACACCACACCACACCACACCACACCACACCACACCACACCACACCACACCACACCACACCACACCACACCACACCACACCACACCACACCACACCACACCACACCACACCACAACACACCACACCACACCACACCACACCACACCACACTACACTACACTACACTACACTACACTACACTACACTACACTACACTACACTACACTACACTACACTACACTACACTACACTACACTACACTACACTACACTACACCACACGATACGGCACGACACGACATGACACAAACACGGCACTGCACTGCACTGCACCGCACAGCACAACACTGCACGACACTGCATGGCACTACACTACAGAGCACTACACTACGCTACAAAAGGCTCACAAACATGTCTTCTTGCATCCTTGACCACAAAGATTGCCGTCAGAAAGACGGCCAAGCAGGGTCGCCGTGCTTAGACACTCCGCGCTTGCGGTAGGTAGGGGGAGTGCAGTATCACGGGGGGGGGGGGGGGTAGCAACGGGCCATACGCCGACTCCCTCCCACTCTCGGACCACCTTCAGGGCGGGGATGGGGGCTGGGTCTGGGGGGGGGGGGGGGGCGAAGGGGGGCGGCCAAGAAACGGGGGGGGGGGCTTCATACCCTGACAAATATGGCATAAGATGACCACCTCATCGCGCTAATCACTTCGAAGCATGTATGTTGGAGAAAATTTTTTGAAACAAGGGGGGGGGGGGGGGGCATGGTAGGTGGTACTATCGTTTAGGGGCATAGCACCCCCGAGTCAATTCCCGGCCACTATTGCTAGTTGCGCCCCACCCATGCAAAGCAAGCTTGTTTTCAGGGCAGAGTTGATGTATGTTGCGAAACCCGTTGGAGGAGCAAGGGGGGGAGGGGGCTGTTTGCACCGCGCTCACTACGCCTTTCCCGAAAAAACGCTCTCTCTGTGCACTATGTGCCCACAACGAGCGCACGCACACCAATGGCACATCGTGTGCAGGAACACGTCGTGTGCCCTTTGTGGGGTGCACCTCCTCAAGGTCCCAAAACATGGGTGATGGAAGTGGTGGAGAGGACGGAGGTGAAGAAAGGAGGCCTAATAGCGCTTGTCCAAGGGACGATCAAAGTAGTCCTCATCATCGCTCGACCCATCGCTTGTCGGACGCGCTCTTTTCCTTCCGCCCTCGAGAAGAGCGCCTAGCCGCTTCTTGTCTCTTGCTCGCTTCCCGGTGGACGTCAATGGCCGCGTCCAACAATCCCTCTCCCTGGTGGCCTCCGATTCAGAGGGTGGCAAGGATGAAGTATGAGATGTTGTTGGTGGCATCGTGGGAGTTGTGGAGGAGGAGGAAGAGAAGGAGGAGGAGGAGGAGGAGGAGGAACAGGAGGAGGGGTTGGTAGAACTGTTGGTAAAAGGGGCGATGGAAGGAGTCGGCCACTTTTTGCTTCTGCCGCTCTTCAGGGCATCAATGCTCCATCCGCGGACGGATGCTCCCTCCTCCTCGGTGACCCGAAGGCCATGTGGAATGGTATCATTGGGATGGACGGCAGCAAAATGGGCGGCCATGCTATAGAACCAAACCGTGGTTGTGCACTGGGGGCAATTCACCGGTCGGTTGGTGCAAGGGTTGGCCTTGGTTGCCGTTGACATTCGGCTCCAACAGATTGCCGATGGTTGTGATGGGCAAGACCTGACCGCCACCACCATCCACTAACGTGTAGAGTGCATGTGTGCCCGCATTTTCTGTGGTAGGAGACGGAGCAAGCGCGACATTTTTTGTGCACCCCTTTCTTTCCACATATGTTGTACCATTTTGGAGCCTCTCTGTGTGCCATTCTTTGGGAAAGATGGTGTCTAGATTTCGGCAAATGCCATGGGTTGGATACTCCCATATCATGCAACAACAATAGAAACCGGAAAGGAAGGCTCACCACAACTCCCCGGGCCTTTCTGAGCTCCATTTTGGCATCCACCTCGTCGTAGCACGCGTGGCTTCAGCCGACTTGCCTGGATGCCCAAGGACCACGCCCCGTCCCCAGTCATCGGTTTCTCTATATGGCCACCACCGCGAAAAGCTGGCGGACGACTTCACACAATTGCCCCCGAATGATCGGTCCCCCACTTGCATACGAAGCCATAGGGTGTGGCCTCTTTTGCCAAACTCAAGGCTGACAAAAGAGTGCACCACCTCCGACTTGCATGCAACTGTATTACAATAGGGTGTAATCCTTGCCAAAGGGACTGGTTGTGGCCGGTTTCTTAATACATATGCCATTGCGTGCTAAAGAGCAAAGTGGCAAGCATGGCAATGTGCATTAATGGCTTGTTCAAGAGTGGAAGAGGGACAAAATCAGAATTGGCTGCCTAACCCTTGGGTTCTAGGGTGCCCAAAATAAGAATTGGTGGGGACCACAAGTGGGCGGAAATGCTACATCACCCCTGCATTCTCGGGGGTCCCCAAAGACGTGGGGAACAAAATCAGAATTGGTGGGGCCCACAATTGGGCGGAAATGCTACATCACCCCTGCGTTGGGATCCCCAAAGACATGGGGGACAAAATCAGAATTGGTGGGGCCCGCAAGTGGGCGGAAATACTACATCACCCCTGCATTCTCGGGGGTTCACCAAGGACATGGGGGACAAAATCAGAGTTGGTGGGGCCCACAAGTGGGCGGAAATGCTACATCACCCCTGCATTCTCGGGGGTTCCCAAAGACATGGGGAACAAAATCAGAATTGGTGGGGACCACAAGTGGGCGGAAAAGCTACATCACCCTTGCATTCTTGGGGATCTCCAAAGACATGGGGAACAAAATCAGAATTGGTGGGGCCCACAGGTGGGCAGAAATGCTACATCACCCCTGGCGTTCTCGGGAGTAACGAAAGACATGGGGAACAAAATCAGAATGGGTGGGGCCCACAAGTGGGCGGAAATGCTACATCACCCCTGCATTCTCGGGGGTCCCCTAAGACATGGGGGACAAAATCAGATTTGGTGGGGCCCACAAGTGGGCGGAAATGCTACATCACCCCTGCATTCTCGGGGGTTCCCAAAGACATGGGGGACAAAATCAGAATTGGTGGGGCCCACAAGTGGGCGAAATGCTACATCACCCCTGCATTCTCGGGGATTCCCAAAGACATGAGGAAAAAAATCAGAAATGCTGGGGGCCACAAGTGGGCGGAAATACTACATCACCCCTGCATTCTCGGGGGTCCCCAAAGACATGGGGAACAAAATCAGAATTGGTGGGGCCCACAGGTGCGCGGAAATGCTACATCACCCCTGTATTCTCGGGGATCCCCAAAGACATGGGGGACAAAATCAGAATTGGTGGGGCCCACAAATGGGCGGAAATGCTACATCACCCCTGCATTCTCGGGGGTCCCCAAAGACATGGGGGACAAAATCAGAATTGGTGGGGCCCACAGGTGCGCGGAAATGCTACATCACCCCTGCATTCTCGGGGGTCCCCAAAGAAATGGGGGACAGAATCAGAATTGGTGGGGCCCACAGATGCGCGGAAATGCTGCATCACCCCTGCATTCTCGGGGGTCCCCAAAGACATGGGGGACAAAATCAGAATTGGTGGGGCCCACAGGTGCGCGGAAATGCTACATCACCCCTGCATTCTCGGGGGTGACGAAAGACATGGGGAACAAAATCAGAATTGGTGGGGCCCACAAGTGGGCGGAAATGCTACATCAGCCCTGCATTCTCGGGGGTTCCCAAAGACATGGGGGACAAAATCAGAATTGGTGGGGCCCACAATTGGGCGGAAATGCTACATCACCCCTGCGTTGGGATCCCCAAAGACATGGGGGACAAAATCAGAATTGGTGGGGCCCACAAGTGGGCGGAAATACTACATCACCCCTGCATTCTCGGGGGTTCCCCAAGGACATGGGGGACAAAATCAGAGTTGGTGGGGCCCACAAGTGGGCGGAAATGCTACATCACCCCTGCATTCTCGGGGGTCCCCAAAGACATGGGGGACAAAATCAGAATTGGTGGGGCCCACAAGTGGGCGGAAATGCTACATCACCCTTGCATTCTGGGGGATCTCCAAAGACATGGGGAACAAAATCAGAATTGGTGGGGCCCACAGGTGGGCAGAAATGCTACATCACCCCTGGCGTTCTCGGGAGTAACGAAAGACATGGGGAACAAAATCAGAATGGGTGGGGCCCACAAGTGGGCGGAAATGCTACATCACCCCTGCATTCTCGGGGGTCCCCTAAGACATGGGGGACAAAATCAGATTTGGTGAGGCCCACAAGTGGGCGGAAATGCTACATCACCCCTGCATTCTCGGGGGTTCCCAAAGACATGGGGGACAAAATCAGAATTGGTGGGGCCCACAAGTGGGCGAAATGCTACATCACCCTTGCATTCTCCGGGATTCCCAAAGACATGAGGAAAAAAATCAGAAATGCTGGGGGCCACAAGTGGGCGGAAATACTACATCACCCCTGCATTCTCGGGGGTCCCCAAAGACATGGGGGACAAAATCAGATTTGGTGGGGCCCACAGGTGCGCGGAAATGCTACATCACCCCTGCATTCTCGGGGATCCCCAAAGACATGGGGGACAAAATCAGAATTGGTGGGGGCCACAAATGGGCGGAAATGCTACATCACCCCTGCATTCTCGGGGGTCCCCAAAGACATGGGGGACAAAATCAGAATTGGTGGGGCCCACAGGTGCGCGGAAATGCTACATCACCCCTGTATTCTCGGGGATCCCCAAAGACATGGGGGACAAAATCAGAATTGGTGGGGGCCACAAGTGGGCGGAAATGCTACATCACCCCTGCATTCTCGGGGGTCCCCAAAGACATGGGGAACAAAATCAGAATTGATGGGGGCCACAAGTGGGCGGAAATGCTACATCACCCCTGCATTCTCGGGGGTCCCCAAAGACATGGGGGACAAAATCAGAATCGCTGGGGCCCACAGGTGCGCGGAAATGCTACATCACCCCTGCATTCTCGGGGGTCCCCAAAGAAATGGGGGACAAAATCAGAATTGGTGGGGCCCACAGATGCGCGGAAATGCTGCATCACCCCTGCATTCTTGGGGGTCCCCAAAGACATGGGGGACAAAATCAGAATTGGTGGGGCCCACAGGTGCGCGGAAATGCTACATCACCCCTGCATTCTCGGGGGTGACGAAAGACATGGGGAACAAAATCAGAATTGGTGGGGCCCACAAGTGGGCGGAAATGCTACATCACCCCTGCATTCTCGGGGGTTCCCAAAGACATGGGGGACAAAATCAGAATTGGTGGGGCCCACAAGTGGCCGGAAATACTACATCACCCCTGCATTCTCGGGGGTCCCCAAAGACATGGGGGACAAAATCAGAACTGGTGGGGCCCATAGGTGCGCGGAAATGCTACATCACCCCTGCATTCTCGGGGGTCACGAAAGACATGGGGAACAAAATCAGAATAGGTGGGGCCCACAAGTGGGCGGAAATGCTACATCACCCTTGCATTCTCGGGGGTCCCAAAAAACATGGGGGACAAAATCAGAAGTGGTGGGGCCCACAAGTGGGCGGAAATGCTACATCACCCCTGCATTCTCGGGGGTTCCCCAAGGACATGGGGGACAAAATCAGAGTTGGTGGGGCCCACAAGTGGGCGGAAATGCTACATCACCCCTGCATTCTCGGGGGTCCCCAAAGACATGGGGGACAAAATCACAATTGGTGGGGGCCACAAGTGGGCGGAAATGCTACATCACCCTTGCATTCTCGGGGATCTCCAAGGACATGGGGAACAAAATCACAATTGGTGGGGCCCACAGGTGGGCGGAAATGCTACATCACCCCTTGCGTTCTCGGGGGTCACGAAAGACATGGGGAACAAAATCAGAATTGGCCGGGCCCACAAGTGGGCGGAAATGCTACATCACCCCTGCATTCTCGGTGGTCCCCAAAGACAGGGGGGAGAAAATCAGAATTGGTGGGGCCCACAAGTGGGCGGAAATGCTACATCACCCCTGCATTCTCGGGGGTTCCCAAAGACATGGGGGACAAAATCAGATTTGGTGGGGCCCACGAGTGGGCGGAAATGCTACATCACCCCTGCATTCTCGGGGATTCCCAAAGACATGGGGAACAAAATCAGAATTGCTAGGGGCCACAAGTGGGCGGAAATACTACATCACCCCTGCATTCCCGGGGATCCCCAAAGACATGGGGAACAAAATCAGAATTGGTGGGGCCCACAGGTGCGCAGAAATGCTACATCACCCCTGCATTCCCGGGGATCCCCAAAGACATGGGGAACAAAATCAGAATTGGTGGGGCCCACAGGTGCGCGGAAATGCTACATCACCCCTGCATTCTCGGGGGTCCCCAAAGACATGGGGGACAAAATCAGAATTCGTGGGGCCCACAAGTGCGCGGAAATGCTACATCACCCCTGCATTCTCGGGGGTCCCCAAAGACATGGGGGACAAAATCAGAATTGGTGGGGGCCACAAGAAGGCGGAAATGCTACATCACCCCTGCATTCTCGGGGGTCGCCAAAGACATGGGGGACAAAATCAGAATTGGTGGGGCCCACAGATGCGCGGAAATGCTACATCACCCCTGCATTCTCGGGGATCCCCAAAGACATGGGGGACAAAATCAGAATTGGTGAGGCCCACAGGTGCGCGGAAATGCTACATCACCCCTGCATTCTCGGGGGTCCCCAAAGACATGGGGGACAAAATCAGAATTGGTGGGGCCCACAGGTGCGCGGAAATGCTACATCACCCCTGCATTCTCGGGGGTCACGAAAGACATGGGGAACAAAATCAGAATTGGTCGGGCCCACAAGTGGGCGGAAATGCTACATCACCCCTGCATTCTCGGGGATTCCAAAAAACATGGGGGACAAAATCAGAATTGGTGGGGCCCACAAGTGGGCGGAAATACTACATCACCCCTGCATTCTTGGGGGTCCCCAGAGACATGGGGGACAAAATCAGAATTGGTGGGGCCCACAGGTGCGCGGAAATGCTACATCACCCCTGCATTCTCGGGGGTCACGAAAGACATGGGTGACAAAATCAGAATTGGTGGGGCCCACAAGTGGGCGGAAATGCTACATCACCCTTGCATTCTCGGGGATCCCCAAAGACATGGGGGACAAAATCAGATTTGGTGGGGCCCACAAGTGGGCGGAAATGCTACATCACCCCTGCATTCTCGGGGGTTCCCAAAGACATGGGGGACAAAATCAGAATTGGTGGGGCGCACAAGTGGGCGGAAATGCTACATCACCCCTGCATTCTCGGGGATCCCCAAAGACATGGGGAACAAAATCAGAATTGCTGGGGCCCACAAGTCGGCGGAAATGCTACATCACCCCTGCATTCTCGGGGGTCCCCAAAGACATGGGGGACAAAATCAGAATTGGTGGGGCCCACAGGTGCGCGGAAATGCTACATGACCCCTGCATTCTCGGGGGTCCCCAAAGACATGGGGAACAAAATCAGAATTGGTGGGGCCCACAAGTGCGCGGAAATGCTACATCACCCCTGCATTCTCGGGGGTTCCCAAAGACATGGGGGACAAAATCAGAACTGGTGGGGCCCACAGATGCGCGGAAATGCTACATCACCCCTGCATTCTCGGGGATCCCCAAACAAATGAAGGACAAAATCAGAATTGGTGGGGCCCACAAGTGGGCGGAAATGCTACATCACCCCTGCATTCTCGGGGGTCCCCAAAGACATTGGAGACAAAATCAGAATTGGTGGGGCCCACAGATGCGCGGAAATGCTACATCACCCCTGCATTCTCGGGCATCCCCAAACAAATGGGGGACAAAATCAGAATTGGCGTGGCCCACAGGTGCGCCGAAATGCTACATCACCCCTGCATTCTCGGGGATCCCCAAACAAATGAAGGACAAAATCAGAATTGGTGGGGCCCACAAGTGGGCGGAAATGCTACATCACCCCTGCATTCTCGGGGGTCCCCAAAGACATTGGAGACAAAATCAGAATTGGTGGGGCCAACAAGTGGGCGGAAATGCTACATCACCCTTGAATTCTCGGGGATCCCCAAAGACATGGGGAACAAAATCAGAATTGGTGGGGCCCACAGGTGCGCGGAAATGCTACATCACCCCTGCATTCTCGGGGGTCCCCAAAGACATGGGGGACAAAATCAGATTTGGTGGGGCCCACAAGTGGGCGGAAATGCTACATCACCCCTGCATTCTCGGGGATCCCCAAAGACATGGGGGACGAAATCAGAATTGGTGGGGCCCACAAGTGGGCGGAAATGCTACATCACCCCTGCATTCTCGGGGGTCCCCAAAGACATGGGGGACAAAATCAGAATTGGTGGGGCCCACAAGTGGGCGGAAATGCTACATCACCCCTGCATTCTCGGGGATCCCCAAAGACATGGGGAACAAAATCAAAATTGGTGGGGCCCATAGGTGCTGGGAAATGCTACATCACCCTTGCATTCTCGGGGATCCCCAAAGACATGGGGGACAAAATCAGAATTGGTGGGGCCCACAGGTGCGCGGAAATGCTACATCACCCCTGCATTCTCGGGGGTCTGCAAAGACATGGGGGACAAAATCAGAATTGGTGGGGCCCACAAGTGGGCGGAAATGCTACATCACCCCTGCATTCTAGGGGGTTCCCGAAGACATGGGGGACAAAATCAGAATTGGTCGGGCCCACAAGTGGGCGGAAATGCTACATCACCCCAGCATTCTCGGGCATCCCCAAAGACATGGGGAACAAAATCAGAATTGGTGGGGCCCACAATTGGGCGGAAATGCTACATTACCCGTGCATTCTCGGGGATCCCCAAACAAATGAGGGACGAAATCCGAATGGTGGGGCCCACAAGTAGGCGGAAATGCTACATCACCCCTGCATTCTCGGGGGTCCCCAGAGACATGGGAGACAAAATCAGAATTGGTGGGGCCCACAAGTGGGCGGAAATGCTACATCACCCCTGCATTCTCGGGGGTCCCCAAAGACATGGGGGACAAAATCAGAATTGGCGGGTCCCACAAGTGGGCAGAAATGCTACATCACCCCTGCATTCTCGGGGGTCCCGAAAGACATGGGAGACAAAATCAGAATTGGTGGGGCCCACAAGTGGGCGGAAATGCTACATCACCCCTGCATTCTCGAGGGTCCCGAAAGACATGGGAGACAAAATGAGAATTGCTGGGGGCCACAAGTGGGCGGAAATGCTACATTACCCGTGCATTCTAGGGGGTTCCCGAAGACATGGGGGACAAAATCAGAATTGGTGGGGCCCACAAGTGGGCGGAAATGCTACATCACCCCAGCATTCTCGGGCATCCCCAAAGACATGGGGAACAAAATCAGAATTGGTGGGGCCCACTATTGGGCGGAAATGCTACATTACCCGTGCATTCTCGGGGATCCCCAAACAAATGAGGGACGAAATCCGAATGGTGGGGCCCACAAGTGGGCGGAAATGCTACATCACCCCTGCATTCTCGGGGGTCCCCAAAGACATGGGGGACAAAATCAGAATTGGTGGGGCCCACAAGTGGGCGGAAATGCTACATCACCCCTGCATTCTCGGGGGTTCCCAAAGATATCGGGGACAAAATCAGAATTGGTGGTGCCCACAAGTGGGCGGAAATGCTACATCACCCCTCCATTCTCGGGGATCCCCAAAGACATGGGGAAGAAAATCAGAATTGGTGGGGCCCACAAGTGGGCGGAAATGCTACATCACCCCTGCATTCTTGGGGGTCCCCAAAGACATGGGGAACAAAATCAGAATTGGTGGGGCCCACAAGTGGGCGGAAATGGTACATCACCCCCGCATTCTCGGGGGTCACCAAAGACATGGGGAACAAAATCAGAATTGGTGGGGCCCACAAGTGGGCGGCAATGCTACATCACCCCTACATTCTCGAGGATCCCCAAAGACATGGGGAACAAAATCACAATTGGTGGGGCCCACAAGTGGGCGGAAATGCTACATCACCCCTGCATTCTCGAGGGTCCCCAAAGACATGGGGGACAAAATCAGATTTGGTGGGGCCGAGAAGTGGGCAGAAATGCTACATCACCCCTGCATTCTCGGGGGTCCCCAAAGACATGGGGGACAAAATCAGAATTGGTGGGGACCACAAGTGCGCGGAAATGCTACATCACCCCTGCATTCTCGGGGATCCCCAAAGACATTGCGGACAAAATCAGAATTGCCGGGGGCCACAAGTGGGCGGAAATGCTACATCACCCCTGCATTCTCGGGGATCCCCAAAGACATGGGGAACAAAATGAGAATTGGTGGGGCCCACAAGGGGGCTGGAATGCTACATCACCCCTGCATTCTCGGGGGTCCCCAAAAGACATGGGGAACAAAATCAGAATTGGTGGGGCCAACAAGTGGCCGGAAATGCTACATCACCCCTGCATTCTCGGGGGTCCCCAAAGACATGGGGGACAAAATCAGAATTGGCGGGGCCCACAAGTGGGCAGAAATGCTACATCACCCCCGCATTCTCGGGGGTCCCGAAAGACATGGGAGACAAAATCAGAATTGGTGGGGCCCACAAGTGGGCGGAAATGCTACATCACCCCCGCATTCTTGGGGGTCCCGAAAGACATGGGAGACAAAATGAGAATTGCTGGGGGCCACAAGTGGGCGGAAATGCTACATCACCCCTGCATTCTCGGGCATCCCCAAAGACATGGGGAACAAAATCAGAATTGGTGGGGCCCACAATTGGGCGGAAATGCTACATTACCCGTGCATTCTCGGGGATCCCCAAACAAATGAGGGACGAAATCCGAATGGTGGGGCCCACAAGTGGGCGGAAATGCTACATCACCCCTACATTCTTGGGGGTCCCCAAAGACATGGGGGACAAAATCAGATTTGGTGGGCCCACAAGTGGGCGGAAATGCTACATCATGCCTGCATTCTCGGGGGTTCCCGAAGACATCGGGGACAAAATCAGAATTGGTGGTGCCCACAAGTGGGCGGAAATGCTACATCACCCCTCCATTCTCGGGGATCCCCAAAGACATGGGAAAGAAAATCAAAATTGGTGGGGCCCATAGGTGCTGGGAAATGCTACATCACCCCTGCATTCTTGGGGGTCCCCAAAGACATGGGGAACAAAATCAGAATTGGTGGGGCCCACAAGTGGGCGGAAATGCTACATCACCCCCGCATTCTCGGGGGTCATCAAAGACATGGGGAACAAAATCAGAATTGGTGGGGCCCACAAGTGGGCGGAAATACTACATCACCCCTACATTCTCGAGGATCCCCAAAGACATGGGGAACAAAATCACAATTGGTGGGGCCCACAAGTGGGCGGAAATGCTACATCTGCCCTGCATTCTCGGGGGTCCCCAAAGACATGGGGGACAAAATCAGAATTGGTGGGGCCCACAAGCGGGCGGAAATGCTACATCACCCCTGCATTCTCGGGGATCCCCAAAGACATGGGGAACGAAATCAGATTTGGTGGGGCGCAGAATTGGGCGGAAACGGTACATCACCCCCGCATTCTCGGGGATCCCGAAAGACATGGGGGACAAAATCAGAATTGGTGGGGCCCACAATTCGGGGGAAATGCTACATCACCCCCGAGTTCTCAGGGATCCCCAAAGACATGGGGAACAAAGTCAGAATTGGCGGGGCCCACAACTAGGCGGAAATGCTACACAACCCCTGCATTCTTGGGGGTCCCCAAAGACATGGGCAACAAAATCGGATTTGGTGGGGCCCACAAGGGGGGGGGAATGCTACATCACCCTTGCATTCTCGCGGATCCCCACAGACATGGGGGACAAAATCAGAATTGGTGAGGCCCACAAGTGGGAGGAAATGGTACATCACCCCCGCATTCTCGGGGGTCACCAAACACATGGGGAACAAAATCAGAATTGGTGGGGCCCACAAGTGGGCGGCAATGCTACATCACCCCTACATTCTCGAGGATCCCCAAAGACATGGGGAACAAAATCACAATTGGTGGGGCCCACAAGTGGGCGGAAATGCTACATCACCCTTGCATTCTTGGGGGTCCCGAAAGACATGGGAGACAAAATCAGAATTGGTGGGGCCCACAAGTGGGCGGAAATGCTACATCACCCCTGCATTCTCGGGGGTCCCGAAAGACATGGGAGACAAAATGAGAATTGCTGGGGGCCACAAGTGGGCGGAAATGCTACATCACCCCTGCATTCTCGGGGGTCCCCAAAGGCATGGGGAACAAAATCAGAATTGGTGGGGCCCACTATTGGGCGGAAATGCTACATTACCCGTGCATTCTCGGGGATCCCCAAACAAATGAGGGACGAAATCCGAATGGTGGGGCCCACAAGTGGGCGGAAATGCTACATCACCCCTGCATTCTCGGGGGTCCCCAAAGACATGGGGGACAAAATCAGAATTGGTGGGGCCCACAAGTGAGCGGAAATGCTACATCACCCCTGCATTCTCGGGCATCCCCAAAGGCATGGGGAACAAAATCAGAATTGGTGGGGCCCACTATTGGGCGGAAATGCTACATTACCCGTGCATTCTCGGGGATCCCCAAACAAATGAGGGACGAAATCCGAATGGTGGGGCCCACAAGTGGGCGGAAATGCTACATCACCCCTGCATTCTCGGGGGTCCCCAAAGACATGGGGGACAAAATCAGAATTGGTGGGGCCCACAAGTGAGCGGAAATGCTACATCACCCCTGCATTCTCGGGGGTTCCCAAAGATATCGGGGACAAAATCAGAAATGGTGGTGCCCACAAGTGGGCGGAAATGCTACATCACCCCTCCATTCTCGGGGATCCCCAAAGACATGGGGAAGAAAATCAAAATTGGTGGGGCCCATAGGTGCCGGGAAATGCTACATCACCCCTGCATTCTCGGGGATCCCCAAAGAAATGGGGGACAAAATCAGATTTGGTGGGGCCCACAAGTGGGCGGAAATGCTACATCACCCCTGCATTCTTGGGGGTCCCCAAAGACATGGGGAACAAAATCAGAATTGGTGGGGCCCACAAGTGGGCGGAAATGGTACATCACCCCCGCATTCTCGGGGGTCACCAAAGACATGGGGAACAAAATCAGAATTGGTGGTGCCCACAAGTGGGCGGCAATGCTACATCACCCCTACATTATCGAGGATCCCCAAAGACATGGGGAACAAAATCACAATTGGTGGGGCCCACAAGTGGGCGGAAATGCTACATCACCCCTGCATTCTCGAGGGTCCCCAAAGACATGGGGGACAAAATCAGATTTGGTGGGGCCGAGAAGTGGGCAAAAATGCTACATCACCCCTGCATTCTCGGGGATCCCCAAAGACATTGGGGACAAAATGAGAATTGGTGGGGCCCACAAGGGGGCTGGAATGCTACATCACCCCTGCATTCTCGGGGGTCCCCAAAAGACATGGGGAACAAAATCAGAATTGGTGGGGCCAACAAGTGGCCGGAAATGCTACATCACCCCTGCATTCTCGGGGGTCCCCAAAGACATGGGGGACAAAATCAGAATTGGCGGGGCCCACAAGTGGGCAGAAATGCTACATCACCCCCGCATTCTCGGGGGTCCCGAAAGACATGGGAGACAAAATCAGAATTGGTGGGGCCCACAAGTGGGCGGAAATGCTACATCACCCCCGCATTCTTGGGGGTCCCGAAAGACATGGGAGACAAAATGAGAATTGCTGGGGGCCACAAGTGGGCGGAAATGCTACATCACCCCTGCATTCTCGGGCATCCCCAAAGACATGGGGAACAAAATCAGAATTGGTGGGGCCCACAATTGGGCGGAAATGCTACATTACCCGTGCATTCTCGGGGATCCCCAAACAAATGAGGGACGAAATCCGAATGGTGGGGCCCACAAGTGGGCGGAAATGCTACATCACCCCTACATTCTTGGGGGTCCCCAAAGACATGGGGGACAAAATCAGATTTGGTGGGGCCCACAAGTGGGCGGAAATGCTACATCACCCCTGCATTCTCGGGGGTTCCCAAAGACATCGGGGAGAAAATCAGAATTGGTGGGGCCCACAAGTGGGCGGAAATGCTACATCACCCCTCCATTCTCGGGGATCCCCAAAGACATGGGAAAGAAAATCAAAATTGGTGGGGCCCATAGGTGCTGGGAAATGCTACATCACCCCTGCATTCTCGGGGATCCCCAAAGACATGGGGGACAAAATCAGAGTTCGTGGGGCCCACAAGTGGGCGGAAATGCTACATCACCCCTGCATTCTTGGGGGTCCCCAAAGACATGGGGAACAAAATCAGAATTGGTGGGGCCCACAAGTGGGCGGAAATGCTACATCACCCCCGCATTCTCGGGGGTCATCAAAGACATGGGGAACAAAATCAGAATTGGTGGGGCCCACAAGTGGGCGGCAATGCTACATCACCCCTACATTCTCGAGGATCCCCAAAGACATGGGGAACAAAATCACAATTGGTGGGGCCCACAAGTGGGCGGAAATGCTACATCTGCCTTGCATTCTCGGGGGTCCCCAAAGACATGGGGGACAAAATCAGAATTGGTGGGGCCCACCAGTGGGCGGAAATGCTACATCACCCCTGCATTCTCGGGGATCCCCAAAGACATGGGGAACAAAATCAGATTTGGTGGGGCGCAGAATTGGGCGGAAACGGTACATCACCCCCGCATTCTCGGGGATCCCGGAAGACATGGGGTACAAAATCAGAATTGGTGGGGCCCACAATTCGGGGGAAATGCTACATCACCCCCGAGTTCTCAGGGATCCCCAAAGACATGGGGAACAAAGTCAGAATTGGCGGGGCCCACAACTAGGCGGAAATGCTACACAACCCCTGCATTCTCGGGGGTCCCCAAAGACATGGGCAACAAAATCGGATTTGGTGGGGCCCACAAGGGGGGGAAAATGCTACATCACCCTTGCATTCTCGCGGATCCCCACAGACATGGGGGACAAAATCAGAATTGGTGAGGCCCACAAGTGGGAGGAAATGGTACATCACCCCCGCATTCTCGGGGGTCACCAAAGACATGGGGAACAAAATCAGAATTGGTGGGGCCCACAAGTGGGCGGCAATGCTACATCACCCCTACATTCTCGAGGATCCCCAAAGACATGGGGAACAAAATCACAATTGGTGGGGCCCACAAGTGGGCGGAAATGCTACATCACCCCTGCATTCTCGAGGGTCCCCAAAGACATGGGGGACAAAATCAGATTTGGTGGGGCCGAGAAGTGGGCAGAAATGCTACATCACCCCTGCATTCTCGGGGATCCCCAAAGACATTGGGGACAAAATCAGAATTGGTGGGGCCCACAAGTGGGCGGAAATGCTACATCACCCCTGCATTCTCGGGGATCCCCAAAGACATGGGGAACAAAATGAGAATTGGTGGGGCCCACAAGGGGGCTGGAATGCTACATCACCCCTGCATTCTCGGGGGTCCCCAAAAGACATGGGGAACAAAATCAGAATTGGTGGGGCCAACAAGTGGGCGGAAATGCTACATCACCCCTGCATTCTCGGGGGTCCCCAAAGACATGGGGGACAAAATCAGAATTGGCGGGGCCCACAAGTGGGCAGAAATGCTACATCACCCCCGCATTCTTGGGGGTCCCGAAAGACATGGGAGACAAAATGAGAATTGCTTGGGGCCACAAGTGGGCGGAAATGCTACATCACCCCTGCATTCTCGGGCATCCCCAAAGACATGGGGAACAAAATCAGAATTGGTGGGGCCCACAATTGGGCGGAAATGCTACATTACCCGTGCATTCTCGGGGATCCCCAAACAAATGAGGGACGAAATCCGAATGGTGGGGCCCACAAGTGGGCGGAAATGCTACATCACCCCTACATTCTTGGGGGTCCCCAAAGACATGGGGGACAAAATCAGATTTGGTGGGGCCCACAAATGGGCGGAAATGCTACATCACCCCTGCATTCTCGGGGGTTCCCAAAAGTATCGGGGACAAAATCAGAATTGGTGGTGCCCACAATTGGGCGGAAATGCTACATCACCCCTCCATTCTCGGGGATCCCCAAAGACATGGGGAAGAAAATCAAAATTGGTGGGGCCCATAGGTGCTGGGAAATGCTACATCACCCCTGCATTCTCGGGGATCCCCAAAGACATGGGGGACAAAATCAGAGTTCGTGGGGCCCAAAAGTGGGCAGAAATGCTACATCACCCCTGCATTCTTGGGGGTCCCCAAAGACATGGGGAACAAAATCAGAATTGGTGGGGCCCACAAGTGGGCGGAAATGCTACATCACCCCCGCATTCTCGGGGGTCATCAAAGACATGGGGAACAAAATCAGAATTGGTGGGGCCCACAAGTGGGCGGCAATGCTACATCACCCCTACATTCTCGAGGATCCCCAAAGACATGGGGAACAAAATCACAATTGGTGGGGCCCACAAGTGGGCGGAAATGCTACATCTGCCCTGCATTCTCGGGGGTCCCCAAAGACATGGGGGACAAAATCAGAATTGGTGGGGCCCACAAGTGGGCGGAAATGCTACATCACCCCTGCATTCTCGGGGATCCCCAAAGACATGGGGAACAAAATCAGATTTGGTCGGGCGCAGAATTGTGCGGAAACGGTACATCACCCCTGCATTCTCGAGGATCCCCAAAGACATGGGGAACAAAATCACAATTGGTGGGGCCCACAAGTGGGCGGAAATGCTACATCTGCCCTGCATTCTCGGGGGTCCCCAAAGACATGGGGGACAAAATCAGAATTGGTGGGGCCCACAAGTGGGCGGAAATGCTACATCACCCCTGCATTCTCGGGGATCCCCAAAGACATGGGGAACAAAATCAGATTTGGTCGGGCGCAGAATTGTGCGGAAACGGTACATCACCCCCGCATTCTCGGGGATCCCGAAAGACATGGGGGACAAAATCAGAATTGGTGGGGCCCACAATTCGGGGGAAATGCTACATCACCCCCGAGTTCTCAAGGATCCCCAAAGACATGGGGAACAAAGTCAGAATTGGCGGGGCCCACAACTAGGCGGAAATGCTACACAACCCCTGCATTCTCGGGGGTCCCCAAAGACATGGGCAACAAAATCGGATTTGGTGGGGCCCACAAGGGGGGGGAAATGCTACATCACCCTTGCATTCTCGCGGATCCCCACAGACATGGGGGACAAAATCAGAATTGGTGAGGCCCACAAGTGGGAGGAAATGGTACATCACCCCTGTATTCTCGGGGATCCCCAAAGACATGGGGAACAAAATCAGATTTGGTGGGGCCCACAAGTGGGCGGAAATGCTACATCACCCCTGCATTCTCGGGGATCCCCAAAGACATGGGGACAAAATCACAATTGGTGGGGCCCACAAGTGGGCGGAAATGCTACATCACCCTTGCATTCTCGGGGATCCCCAAAGACATGGGAAACAAAATCAGAACTGGTGGGGCCCACAAGTGGGCGGAAATATTAAATCACCCCCGCTTTCTCGGGGGTCCCCAAAGACATGGGGGACAAAATCAGAATTGGTGGGGCCCACAAGTGGGCGGAAATGCTACATCACCCCTGCATTCTCGAGGATCCCCAAAGACATGGGGGACAAAATCAGAATTGGTGGGGCACACAAGTGCGCGGAAATGGTAAATCACCCCCGCATTCTCGGGGGTCCCCAAAGACATGGGGGACCAAATCAGAATTGGTGGGGCCCACAAGTGGACCGGAAATGCTACATCACCCCTACAGTCTCGGGGATCCCCAAAGACATGGGGGACAAAATCAGATTTGGTGGGGCCCACAAGTGGGCGGAAATGCTACATCACCCTTGCATTCTCGGGGGTCCCCAAAGACATGGGGGACAAAATCAGAATTGGTGGGGCCCACAAGTGGGCGGAAATGCTACATCGACCCTGCATTCTCGGGGGTCCCCAAAGACATGGGGAACAAAATCAGATTTGGTGGGGCCCACAGGTGGGCGGAAATGCTACATCACCCCTACACTCTCGGGGATCCCCAAAGACATAGGGAACAAAATCAGAATTGGTGGGGCCCACAAGTGGGCGGAAATGCTACATCACCCCTTCATTCTCGGGGGTCCCCAAAGACATGGGGGACAAGATCAGAACTGGTGGGGCCCACAAGTGGGCGGAAATGGTAAATCACCCCCGCATTCTCGGGGGTCCCCAAAAACATGGGGGACAAAATCAGAATTGGTGGGGCCCACAAGTGGGCGGAAATGCTACATCACCCCTACATTCTCGGGGATCCCCAAAGACATGGGGGACAAAATCACAATTGGTGGGGCCCACAAGTGGGCGGAAATGCTACATCACCCCTACATTCTCGGGGATCCCCAAAGACATGGGGGACAAAATCAGAATTGGTGAGGCCCACAAGTGGGAGGAAATGGTATATCACCCCTGCATTCTCGGGGATCCCCAAAGACATGGGGGACAAAATCAGAATTGGTGGGGCCCACAAGTGGGCGGAAATGCTACATCACCCCTGTATCCTCGGGGATCCCCAAAGACATGGGGAACAAAATCAGATTTGGTGGGGCCCACAAGTGGGCGGAAATGCTACATCACCCCTGCATTCTCGGGGATCCCCAAAGACGTGGGGGACAAAATCAGAATTGGTGGGGCCCACAAGTGGGCGGAAATGCTACATCACCCCTGCATTCTCGGGGATCCCCAAAGACATGGGAAACAAAATCAGAACTGGTGGGGCCCACAAGTGGGCGGAAATATCAAATCACCCCCGCTTTCTCGGGGGTCCCCAAAGACATGGGGGACAAAATCAGAATTGGTGGGGCCCACAAGTGGGCGGAAATGCTACATCACCCTTGCATTCTCGCGGATCCCCAAAGACATGGGGGACAAAATCAGAACTGGTGGGGCCCACAAGTGCGCGGAAATGGTAAATCACCCCCGCATTCTCGGGGGTCCCCAAAGACATGGGGGACCAAATCAGAATTGGTGGGGCCCACAAGTGGACCGGAAATGCTACATCACCCCTATAGTCTCGGGGATCCCCAAAGACATGGGGGACAAAATCAGAATTGGTGGGGCCCACAAGTGGGCGGAAATGCTACATCACCCCTGCATTCTCGGGGGTCCCCAAAGACATGGGGGACAAAATCAGAATTGGTGGGGCCCACAAGTGGGCGGAAATGCTACATCGACCCTGCATTCTCGGGGGTCCCCAAAGACATGGGGGACAAAATCAGAATTGGTGGGGCCCACAGGTGGGCGGAAATGCTACATCACCCCTACAGTCTCGGGGATCCCCAAAGACATAGGGAACAAAATCAGAATTGGTGGGGCCCACAAGTGGGCGGAAATGCTACATCACCCCTTCATTCTCGGGGGTCCCCAAAGACATGGGGGACAAAATCAGAACTGGTGGGGCCCACAAGTGGGCGGAAATGGTAAATCACCCCCGCATTCTCGGGGGTCCCCAAAAACATGGGGGACAAAATCAGAATTGGTGGGGCCCACAAGTGGGCGGAAATGCTACATCACCCCTACATTCTCGGGGATCCCCAAAGACATGGGGGACAAAATCAGAATTGGTGGGGCCCACAAGTGGGCGGAAATGTTACATCACCCCTGCATTCTCGCGGATCCCCAAAGACATGGGGGACGAAATCAGAATTGGTGGGGCCCACAAGTGGGCGCAAATGCTACATCACCCCTGCATTCTCGGGGATCCCCAAAGACATGGGCAACAAAATCAGAATTGGTGGGGCCCACAATTCGGCGGAAATGCTACATCACCCTTGCATTCTCGCGGATCCCCAAAAACATGGGGGACAAAATAAGAATTGTTGAGGCCAACAAGTGGGCGGAAATGCTACATCACACCTGCATTCTCGGGGATCCCCAAACAAATGGGGGACAAAATCAGAATTGGTGGGGCCCACAGGTGCGCGGAAATGCTACATCACCCCTACATTCTCGGGGGTCCCCAAAGACATGGGGAACAAAATCAGAACCGGTGGGGCCCACAAGTGGGCGGAAATGGTAAATCACCCCCGCATTCTCGCGGATCCCCAAAGACATGGGGGACAAAATCAGAATTGGTGGGGCCCACAAGTGGGCGGGAATGCTACATCACCCCTGCATTCTCGGGGATCCCCAAAAGACGTGGGGGGCAAAATCAAAATTAGTGGGGCCCACAAGTGGGCGGAAATGCTACATCACCCCTGCATTCTCGGGGATCCCCAAAAGACATGGGGAACAAAATCCGAATTGCTGGGACCCACAAGTGGGCGGAAATGCTACATGACCCCTTCATTCTCGGGGATCCCCAAAAGACATGGGGAACAAAATCAGATTTGGTGGGGCCCACAAGTGGGCGGAAATGCTACATCACCCTTGCATTCTCGGGGGTTCCCAAAAACATGGGGGACAAAATCAGAATTGGTGAGGCCCACAAGTGGGCGGAAATGCTACATCACCCCTTCATTCTCGGGGATCGCCAAAGACATGGGGGACAAAATCAGAATTGGTGGGGCCCACAAGTGGGCCTGCATTCTCGGGCATCCCCGAAGACATGGGGGACAAAATCAGAAGAGGTGGGGCCTACAAGTGGGCGGAAATGCTACATCACCCCTGTATTCTCGGGGATCCCCAAAGACATGGGGGACAAAATCAGAATTGCTGGGGTCCACAAGTGGGCGGAAATGCTACATCACACTTGTATTCTCGGGGATCCCCAAAGACATGGGGAACAAAATCAGAATTGGTGGGGCCCACAAGTGGGCGGAAATGGTACATCACCCCTGCATTCTCGGGGATCCCCAAAGACATGGGGGACAAAATCAGAATTGCTGGGGCCCACAAGTGGGCGGAAATGCTACATCACCCCTGCATTCTCGGGGATCCCCAAAGGCATGGGGGACAAAATCAGAAGTGGTGGGGCCCACAAGTGGGCGGAAATGCTACATCACCCCTGCATTCTCGGGGATCCCCAAAGACATGGGGAACAAAATCAGAATTGGTGGGGCCCACAAGTGGGCGGAAATGGTACATCACCCCTGCATTCCCGGGGATCCCCAAAAACATTTGGGACAAAATCAGATTTGGTGGGGCCCACAAGTGGGCGGAAATGCTACATCACCCCTGCATTCTCGGGGATCCCCAAAGACATGGGGGACAAAATCAGAATTGGTGAGGACCACAAGTGGGCGGAAATGCTACATCACCCCTGCATTCTTGGGGTCCCCAAAGACATGGGAAACAAAATCAGAATTAGTGGGGCCCACACTTCGGCGGAAATGCTACATCACCCCTGAATTCTCGGGGATCCCCAAAGACATGGGGAACAAAATCAGAATCGGTGGGGCCAACAATTGGGCGGAAATGCTACATCACCCCTGCATTCTCGGGGATCCCCAAAGGCATGGGGGACAAAATCAGAATTGGTGGGGCCTACAAGTGGGCGGAAATGCTACATCACCCCTGCATTCTCGGGGGTCCCCAAAGACATGGGGAACAAAATCAGATTTGGTGGGGCCCACAAGTGGGCGGAGGTGGTAAATCACCCCCGCATTCTCGGGGGTCCCCAAAGACATGGGAGACAAAATCAGAATTGGTGGGGCCCACAAGTGGGCGGAAATGCTACAGCACCCCTGCATTCTCGGGGATCCCCAAAGACATGGGGGACAAAATCAGAATTGGTGGGGCCCACAAGTGGGCGGAAATGCTACATCTGCCCTGCATTCTCGGGGATCCCCAAAGACATGGGGGACAAAATCAGAATTGGTGGGGCCCACAAGTGGGCGGAAATGGCAAATCACCCCCGCATTCTCGGGGGTCCCCAAAGACATGGGGGGCAAAGTCAGAATTGGTGGGGCCCACAAGTGGGCGGAAATGCTACATCACCCGTGCATTCTCGGGGGTCCCCAAAGACATGGGGGACAAAATCAGAATTGGTGGGGCCCACAAGTGGGCGGAAATGCTACATCACCCTTGCATTCTCGGGGATCCCCAAAGACATGGGGGACAAAATCAGAACTGCTGGGGCCCACAAATGGGCGGAAATGGTAAATCACCCCCGCATTCTCGGGGGTCCCCAAAGTCATGGGGGACAAAATCAGAATTGGTGGGGCCCACAGGTGCGCGGAAATGCTACATCACCCCTGCATTCTCGGGGATCCCCAAAGACATGGGGGACAAAATCAGAACTGATGGGGCCCACAAGTGGGCGGAAATGCTACATCACCCCCGCATACTCGGGGATCGCCAAAGATATGGGGGACAAAATCAGAATTGGTGGGGCCCACAAGTGGGCGGAAATGCTACATCACCCCTGTATTCTCGGGGATCCCCAAAGACATGGGGGACAAAATCAGAATTGGTGGGGCCCACAAGTGGGCGGAAATGCTACATCACCCCTGCATTCTCGGGGGTCTCCAAAGACATGGGGAACAAAATCAGAATTGGTGGGGCCCACAATTTGGCAGAAATGCTACATCACCCTTGCATTCTCGCGGATCCCCAAAGACATGGGGGACAAAATCAGAATTGGTGGGGCCCACAAGTGGGCGCAAATGCTACATCACCCCTGCATTCTCGGGGTTCCACAAAGACATGGGCAACAAAATCAGAATTGGTGGGGCCACAATCCGGCGGAAATGCTACATCACCCTTGCATTCTCGCGGATCCCCAAGGACATGGGGGACAAAATCAGAATTGGTGAGGCCCACAAGTGGGCGGAAATGCTACATCACCCCTGCATTCTCGGCGATCCCCAAAGACATGGGGAACAAAATCAGATTTGGTGGGGCCCACGATTCGGCGGAAATGCTACATCATCCTTGCATTCTCGCGGATCCCCAAAAGACGTGGGGGGCAAAATCAAAATTAGTGGGGCCCACAAGTGGGCGGAAATGCTACATCACCCCTTCATTCTCCGGGGTTCCCAAAAGACATGGGGGGCAAAATCAGAATTGGTGGGGCCCACAAGTGGGCGGAAATGCTACATCACCCCTGCATTCTCGGGGATCCCCAAAGACATGGGGGACAAAATCAGAATTGGTGGGGCCCACAAGTGGGCGGAAATGCTACATCACCCCTGCATTCTCGGGGATCCCCAAAGACATGGGGAACAAAATCAGATTTGGTGGGGCCCACAAGTGGGCGGAAATGCTACATCACCCCTGCATTCTCGGGGGTCCCCAAAGACATGGGGGACAAAATCAGAATTGGTGGGGCCCACAAGTGGGCGGAAATGCTACATCACCCCTGCATTCTCGGCGATCCCCAAAGACATGGGGAACAAAATCAGATTTGGTGGGGCCCACAATTCGGCGGAAATGCTACATCATCCTTGCATTCTCGCGGATCCCCAAAAGACGTGGGGGGCAAAATCAAAATTAGTGGGGCCCACAAGTGGGCGGAAATGCTACATCACCCCTTCATTCTCGGGGATCCCCAAAGACATGGGGAACAAAATCAGAATTGGTGGGGCCCACAAGTGGGCGGAAATGCTACATCACCCCTTCATTCTCCGGGGTTCCCAAAAGACATGGGGGACGAAATCAGAATTGATGAGGCCCACAAGTGGGCGGAAATGCTACATCACCCCTTCATTCTCGGGGATCCCCAAAAGACATGGGGAACAAAATCAGATTTGGTGGGGCCCACAAGTGGGCGGAAATGGTAAATCACCCCTGCATTCTCGGGGATCCCCAAAGACATGGGGGACAAAATCAGATTTGGTGGGGCCCACAAGTGGGCCTGCATTCCCGGACATCCCCAAAGACATGGGGGACAAAATCAGAATTGGTGGGGCCTACAAGTGGGCGGGAATGCTACATCACCCCTGCATTCTCGGGGATCCCCAAAGACATGGGGTACAAATTCAGAATCGCTGGGGTCCACAAGTGGGCGGAAATGCTACATCACACTTGTATTCTCGGGGATCCCCAAAGACATGGGGGACAAAATCAGAATTGGTGGGGCCCACAGTTGGGCGGAAATGCTACATCACCCCTGCATTCTCGAGGATCCCCAAAGACATGGGGGACAAAATCAGAATTGGTGGGGCACACAAGTGCGCGGAAATGGTAAATCACCCCCGCATTCTCGGGGGTCCCCAAAGACATGGGGGACCAAATCAGAATTGGTGGGGCCCACAAGTGGACCGGAAATGCTACATCACCCCTACAGTCTCGGGGATCCCCAAAGACATGGGGGACAAAATCAGAATTGGTGGGGCCCACAAGTGGGCGGAAATGCTACATCACCCCTGCATTCTCGGGGGTCCCCAAAGACATGGGGGACAAAATCAGAATTGGTGGGGCCCACAAGTGGGCGGAAATGCTACATCGACCCTGCATTCTCGGGGGTCCCCAAAGACATGGGGAACAAAATCAGATTTGGTGGGGCCCACAGGTGGGCGGAAATGCTACATCACCCCTACACTCTCGGGGATCCCCAAAGACATAGGGAACAAAATCAGAATTGGTGGGGCCCACAAGTGGGCGGAAATGCTACATCACCCCTTCATTCTGGGGGGTCCCCAAAGACATGGGGGACAAAATCAGAACTGGTGGGGCCCACAAGTGGGCGGAAATGGTAAATCACCCCCGCATTCTCGGGGGTCCCCAAAAACATGGGGGACAAAATCAGAATTGGTGGGGCCCACAAGTGGGCGGAAATGCTACATCACCCCTACATTCTCGGGGATCCCCAAAGACATGGGGGACAAAATCAGAATTGGTGGGGCCCACAAGTGGGCGCAAATGCTACATCACCCCTGCATTCTCGGGGATCCCCAAAGACATGGGCAACAAAATCAGAATTGGTGGGGCCCACAATTCGGCGGAAATGCTACATCACCCTTGCATTCTCGCGGATCCCCAAAAACATGGGGGACAAAATAAGAATTGTTGAGGCCAACAAGTGGGCGGAAATGCTACATCACACCTGCATTCTCGGGGATCCCCAAACAAATGGGGGACAAAATCAGAATTGGTGGGGCCCACAGGTGCGCGGAAATGCTACATCACCCCTACATTCTCGGGGATCCCCAAAGACATGGGGGACAAAATCAGAATTGGTGGGGCCCACAAGTGGGCGGAAATGCTACATCACCCCTGCATTCTCGGGGGTCCCCAAAGACATGGGGGACAAAATCAGAATTGGTGGGGCCCACAAGTGGGCGGAAATGCTACATCACCCCTGCATTCTCGGGGGTCCCCAAAGACATGGGGGACAAAATCAGAATTGGTGGGGCCCACAGGTGGGCGGAAATGCTACATCACCCCTACAGTCTCGGGGATCCCCAAAGACATAGGGAACAAAATCAGAATTGGTGGGGCCCACAAGTGGGCGGAAATGCTACATCACCCCTTCATTCTCGGGGGTCCCCAAAGACATGGGGGACAAAATCAGAACTGGTGGGGCCCACAAGTGGGCGGAAATGGTAAATCACCCCCGCATTCTCGGGGGTCCCCAAAAACATGGGGGACAAAATCAGAATTGGTGGGGCCCACAAGTGGGCGGAAATGTTACATCACCCCTGCATTCTCGCGGATCCCCAAAGACATGGGGGACGAAATCAGAATTGGTGGGGCCCACAAGTGGGCGCAAATGCTACATCACCCCTGCATTCTCGGGGATCCCCAAAGACATGGGCAACAAAATCAGAATTGGTGGGGCCCACAATTCGGCGGAAATGCTACATCACCCTTGCATTCTCGCGGATCCCCAAAAACATGGGGGACAAAATAAGAATTGTTGAGGCCAACAAGTGGGCGGAAATGCTACATCACACCTGCATTCTCGGGGATCCCCAAACAAATGGGGGACAAAATCAGAATTGGTGGGGCCCACAGGTGCGCGGAAATGCTACATCACCCCTACATTCTCGGGGGTCCCCAAAGACATGGGGAACAAAATCAGATTTGTTGGGGCCAACAATTCGGCGGAAATGCTACATCACCCCTTCATTCTCGGGGGTCCCCAAAGACATGGGGGACAAAATCAGAACCGGTGGGGCCCACAAGTGGGCGGAAATGGTAAATCACCCCCGCATTCTCGCGGATCCCCAAAGACATGGGGGACAAAATCAGAATTGGTGGGGCCCACAAGTGGGCGGGAATGCTACATCACCCCTGCATTCTCGGGGATCCCCAAAAGACGTGGGGGGCAAAATCAAAATTAGTGGGGCCCACAAGTGGGCGGAAATGCTACATCACCCCTGCATTCTCGGGGATCCCCAAAAACATGGGGGACAAAATCCGAATTGCTGGGACCCACAAGTGGGCGGAAATGCTACATGACCCCTTCATTCTCGGGGATCCCCAAAAGACATGGGGAACAAAATCAGATTTGGTGGGGCCCACAAGTGGGCGGAAATGCTACATCACCCTTGCATTCTCGGGGGTTCCCAAAAACATGGGGGACAAAATCAGAATTGGTGAGGCCCACAAGTGGGCGGAAATGCTACATCACCCCTTCATTCTCGGGGATCGCCAAAGACATGGGGGACAAAATCAGAATTGGTGGGGCCCACAAGTGGGCCTGCATTCTCGGGCATCCCCGAAGACATGGGGGACAAAATCAGAAGAGGTGGGGCCTACAAGTGGGCGGAAATGCTACATCACCCCTGTATTCTCGGGGATCCCCAAAGACATGGGTGACAAAATCAGAATTGCTGGGGTCCACAAGTGGGCGGAAATCCTACATCACACTTGTATTCTCGGGGATCCCCAAAGACATGGGGAACAAAATCAGAATTGGTGGGGCCCACAAGTGGGCGGAAATGGTACATCACCCCTGCATTCTCGGGGATCCCCAAAGACATGGGGGACAAAATCAGAATTGCTGGGGCCCACAAGTGGGCG
This sequence comes from Eutreptiella sp. 'Long Island Sound 2002', assembly GCA_964036045.1. NCBI lineage: Eukaryota > Euglenozoa > Euglenophyceae > Eutreptiales > Eutreptiaceae > Eutreptiella > Eutreptiella sp. 'Long Island Sound 2002'. The sequence goes on along the minus strand of OZ038379.1, from coordinate 166,330,918 downwards.
GAAATGCTACATCACCCCTGCATTCTCGGGGATCCCCAAAGGCATGGGGGACAAAATCAGAAGTGGTGGGGCCCACAAGTGGGCGGAAATGCTACATCACCCCTACATTCTCGGGGATCCCCAAAGACATGGGGAACAAAATCAGAATTGGTGGGGCCCACAAGTGGGCGGAAATGGTACATCACCCCTGCATTCCCGGGGATCCCCAAAAACATTTGGGACAAAATCAGATTTGGTGGGGCCCACAAGTGGGCGGAAATGCTACATCACCCCTGCATTCTCGGGGATCCCCAAAGACATGGGGGACAAAATCAGAATTGGTGAGGACCACAAGTGGGCGGAAATGCTACATCACCCCTGCATTCTTGGGGTCCCCAAAGACATGGGAAACAAAATCAGAATTAGTGGGGCCCACAATTCGGCGGAAATGCTACATCACCCCTGAATTCTCGGGGATCCCCAAAGACATGGGGAACAAAATCAGAATCGGTGGGGCCAACAATTGGGCGGAAATGCTACATCACCCCTGCATTCTCGGGGATCCCCAAAGGCATGGGGGACAAAATCAGAATTGGTGGGGCCTACAAGTGGGCGGAAATGCTACATCACCCCTGCATTCTCGGGGGTCCCCAAAGACATGGGGAACAAAATCAGATTTGGTGGGGCCCACAAGTGGGCGGAGGTGGTAAATCACCCCCGCATTCTCGGGGGTCCCCAAAGACATGGGAGACAAAATCAGAATTGGTGGGGCCCACAAGTGGGCGCAAATGCTACAGCACCCCTGCATTCTCGGGGATCCCCAAAGACATGGGGGACAAAATCAGAATTGGTGGGGCCCACAAGTGGGCGGAAATGCTACATCTGCCCTGCATTCTCGGGGATCCCCAAAGACATGGGGGACAAAATCAGAATTGGTGGGGCCCACAAGTGGGCGGAAATGGCAAATCACCCCCGCATTCTCGGGGGTCCCCAAAGACATGGGGGGCAAAGTCAGAATTGGTGGGGCCCACAAGTGGGCGGAAATGCTACATCACCCGTGCATTCTCGGGGGTCCCCAAAGACATGGGGGACAAAATCAGAATTGGTGGGGCCCACAAGTGGGCGGAAATGCTACATCACCCTTGCATTCTCGGGGATCCCCAAAGACATGGGGGACAAAATCAGAACTGCTGGGGCCCACAAATGGGCGGAAATGGTAAATCACCCCCGCATTCTCGGGGGTCCCCAAAGTCATGGGGGACAAAATCAGAATTGGTGGGGCCCACAGGTGCGCGGAAATGCTACATCACCCCTGCATTCTCGGGGATCCCCAAAGACATGGGGGACAAAATCAGAACTGATGGGGCCCACAAGTGGGCGGAAATGCTACATCACCCCCGCATACTCGGGGATCGCCAAAGATATGGGGGACAAAATCAGAATTGGTGGGGCCCACAAGTGGGCGGAAATGCTACATCACCCCTGTATTCTCGGGGATCCCCAAAGACATGGGGGACAAAATCAGAATTGGTGGGGCCCACAAGTGGGCGGAAATGCTACATCACCCCTGCATTCTCGGGGGTCTCCAAAGACATGGGGAACAAAATCAGAATTGCTGGGGCCCACAATTTGGCAGAAATGCTACATCACCCTTGCATTCTCGCGGATCCCCAAAGACATGGGGGACAAAATCAGAATTGGTGGGGCCCACAAGTGGGCGCAAATGCTACATCACCCCTGCATTCTCGGGGTTCCACAAAGACATGGGCAACAAAATCAGAATTGGTGGGGCCACAATCCGGCGGAAATGCTACATCACCCTTGCATTCTCGCGGATCCCCAAGGACATGGGAGACAAAATCAGAATTGGTGAGGCCCACAAGTGGGCGGAAATGCTACATCACCCCTGCATTCTCGGCGATCCCCAAAGACATGGGGAACAAAATCAGATTTGGTGGGGCCCACAATTCGGCGGAAATGCTACATCATCCTTGCATTCTCGCGGATCCCCAAAAGACGTGGGGGGCAAAATCAAAATTAGTGGGGCCCACAAGTGGGCGGAAATGCTACATCACCCCTTCATTCTCCGGGGTTCCCAAAAGACATGGGGGGCAAAATCAGAATTGGTGGGGCCCACAAGTGGGCGGAAATGCTACATCACCCCTGCATTCTCGGGGATCCCCAAAGACATGGGGGACAAAATCAGAATTGGTGGGGCCCACAAGTGGGCGGAAATGCTACATCACCCCTGCATTCTCGGGGATCCCCAAAGACATGGGGAACAAAATCAGATTTGGTGGGGCCCACAAGTGGGCGGAAATGCTACATCACCCCTGCATTCTCGGGGGTCCCCAAAGACATGGGGGACAAAATCAGAATTGGTGGGGCCCACAAGTGGGCGGAAATGCTACATCACCCCTGCATTCTCGGCGATCCCCAAAGACATGGGGAACAAAATCAGATTTGGTGGGGCCCACAATTCGGCGGAAATGCTACATCATCCTTGCATTCTCGCGGATCCCCAAAAGACGTGGGGGGCAAAATCAAAATTAGTGGGGCCCACAAGTGGGCGGAAATGCTACATCACCCCTTCATTCTCCGGGGTTCCCAAAAGACATGGGGGACGAAATCAGAATTGGTGAGGCCCACAAGTGGGCGGAAATGCTACATCACCCCTTCATTCTCGGGGATCCCCAAAAGACATGGGGAACAAAATCAGATTTGGTGGGGCCCACAAGTGGGCGGAATTCGTAAATCACCCCTGCATTCTCGGGGATCCCCAAAGACATGGGGGACAAAATCTGATTTGGTGGGGCCCACAAGTGGGCCTGCATTCCCGGACATCCCCAAAGACATGGGGGACAAAATCAGAATTGGTGGGGCCTACAAGTGGGCGGGAATGCTACATCACCCCTGCATTCTCGGGGATCCCCAAAGGCATGGGGTACAAATTCAGAATCGCTGGGGTCCACAAGTGGGCGGAAATGCTACATCACACTTGTATTCTCGGGGATCCCCAAAGACATGGGGAACAAAATCAGAAGTGGTGGGGCCCACAAGTGGGGGGAAATGCTACATCACCCGTGCATTCTCGGGGATCCCCAAAGACATGGGGAACAAAATCAGATTTGGTGGGGCCCACACGGAAATGCTACATCACCCCTGCATTCTCGGGGATCCCCAAAGACATAGGGAACAAAATCAGAATTGGTGGGGCCCACAAGTGGGCGGGAATGCTACATCACCCCTCCATTCTCGGGGATCGCCAAAGGCATGGGGGACAAAATCAGAAGTGGTGGGGCCCACAAGTGGGCGGAAATGCTACATCACCCCTGCATTCTCGGGGATCCCCAAAGACATGGGGAACAAAATCAGAAGAGGTGGGGCCCACAAGTGGGCGGGAATGCTACATCACCCCTGCATTCTCGGGGATCCCCAAAGACATAGGGAACAAAATCAGAATTGGTGGGGCCCACAAGTGGGCGGGAATGCTACATCACCCCTGCATTCTCGGGGATCGCCAAAGGCATGGGGGACAAAATCAGAATTGGCGGGGCCCACAAGTGGGCGGAAATGCTACATCACCCCTGCATTCTCGGGGATCCCCAAAGACATAGGGAACAAAATCAGAATTGGTGGGGGCCACAAGTGGGCGGAAATGCTACATCACCCCTGCATTCTCGGGGATCCCCAAAGACATGGGGAACAAAATCAGAATTGGTGGGGCCCACAAGTGGGCGGAAATGCTACATCACCCCTGCATTCTCGGGGGTCTCCAAAGACGTGGGGAACAAAATCAGATTTGGTGGGGCCCACAAGTGGGCCTGCATTCTCGGACATCCCCAAAGACATGGGGGACAAAATCAGAATTGGTGGGGCCTACAAATGGGCGGGAATGCTACATCACCCCTGCATTCTCGGGGATCCCCAAAGACATGGGGTACAAATTCAGAATTGCTGGGGTCCACAAGTGGGCGGAAATGCTACTTCACACTTGTATTCCCGGGGATCCCCAAAGACATGGGGAACAAAATCAGAAGTGGTGGGGCCCACAAGTGGGCGGAAATGCTACATCACCCGTGCATTCTCGGGGATCCCCAAAGACATGGGGAACAAAATCAGAAATGGTGGGGCCCACACAAAAATGCTACATCACCCCTGCATTCTCGGGGATCCCCAAAGACATGGGGAACAAAATCAGAATTGGTGGGGCCCACAAGTGGGCGGGAATGCTACATCACCCCTGCATTCTCGGGGATCTCCAAAGGCATGGGGGACAAAATCAGAATTGGTGGGGCCCACAAGTGGGCGGAAATGCTACATCACCCCTGCATTCTCGGGGATCCCGAAAGACATAGGGAACAAAATCAGAATTGGTGGGGCCCACAAGTGGGCGGAAATGCTACATCACCCCTCCATTCTCGGGGATCCCCAAAGACATGGGGGACAAAATCAGAATTGGTGGGGCCCACAAGTGGGCGGAAATGCTACATCACCCCTGTATTCTCGGGGATCCCCAAAGACATGGAGAACAAAATCGGAATTGGTGGGGCCCACAAGTGGGCGGACATGCTACATCGCCCGTGCATTCTCGGGGATCCCCAAAGACATGGGGGACAAAATCAGATTTGGTGGGGCCCACAAGTGAGCCTGCATTCTCGGACATCGCCAAAGACATGGGGGACAAGATAAGAATTGCTGGGGGCCACAAGTGGGCGTAAATGCTACATCACCCCTGCATTCTCGGGGATCCCCAAAGACATGGGGGACAAAATCAGAATTGGTGGGGCCCACAAGTGGGCGGAAATGCTACATCACCCCTGTATTCTCGGGGATCCCCAAAGACATGGAGAACAAAATCAGAATTGGTGGGGCCCACAAGTGGGCGGAAATGCTACATCACCCGTGCATTCTCGGGGATCCCCAAAGACATGGGGGACAAAATCAGAATTGTTGGGGCCCACAAGTGGGCGGAAATGCTACATCACCCCTGTATTCTCGGGGATCCCCAAAGACATGGAGAACAAAATCAGAATTGGTGGGGCCCACAAGTGGGCGGAAATGCTACATCACCCGTGCATTCTCGGGGATCCCCAAAGACAAGGGGGACAAAATCAGAATTGGTGGGGCCCACAAGTGGGCCTGCATTCTCGGACATCCCCAAAGACATGGGGGACGAAATCAGAATTGGTGGGGCCCACAAGTGGGCGGAAATGCTACATCACACTTGTATTCTCGGGGATACCCAAAGACATGGGGAACAAAATCAGAAGTGGTGGGGCCCACAAGTGGGCGGAAATGCTACATCACCCCTGCATTCTCGGGGATTCCCAAAGACATGGGGGACAAAATCAGAATTGCTGGGGTCCACAAGTGGGCGGAAATGCTATATCACACTTGTATTCTCGGGGATCCCCAAAGACATGGGGAACAAAATCAGAATTGGTGGGGCCCACAGGTGGGCGGAAATGCTACATCACCCCTGCATTCTCGGGGATCCCCAAAGACATGGGGAACAAAATCAGAATTGGTGGGGCCCACAAGTGGGCGGAAATGGTGCATCACCCCTGCATTCTCGGGGATCCCCAAAGACATGGGGGACAAAATCAGAATTGGTGGGGCCCACAAGTGGGCGGAAATGGTACATCACCCCTGCATTCTCGGGGATCCCCAAAGACATGGAAGACAAAATCAGAAATGGTGGGGCCCACAAGTGGGCGGAAATGCTACATCACCCCCGCATTCTCGGGGGTCATCAAAGACATGGGGAACAAAATCAGAATGGGTGGGGCCCACAAGTGCAAGGACCGACGTGGGATTCACCACGCCGAATGGTGAATGACGTGAATTCTCATTGCCGACGTCCCATTGGTGGGGCTGGTTTTTTTGGGAGTGGCCCCAACACTGCCACCCCCCTCTGGATCCAGCCCCCTTCTTTGGTTTTGGTTTCCTCAGAATTCCCTCTCCCTCTCTGAGGCACGGCGAAGGCAAGGCAAGAGCACATGATGTGCACGAGTGGTAGCACGGCATTGGCATGGTGAAGGCGCATGAAATGGGCGTGTGGAGGCCATTGGTTCACTTGGGTGCTAGGGGATGAGGTTGTTGTGCTCTCGAGAGCTTGGATCGTCATAAGCCCCCCAAAATTGTGGGTTGCCCTAAAAAAATCAAGATGTGTTCCAATGTTGATGGTATTAAGATGATTGCCGGTATTTCCGAGAGGTGTGTGGATGTATACCAACAATTCGGGGAAGGGTTGGATGTTCATTGGTGCCTAGCTGTTTGCTGGTATTTGTTGGTGGCACCCATCTGTTTGCTACTATTTCCGGTGGTGTTGAAATGTTTGTTGGCAACCCCTGGTGGTGTATGGATATCGAGTGGCAATTCTTGGTGTTGTTTGATTATATGCTACTTTCTCCCTGTGGTTGTTAGACGTTTGCTGCTACTTACTAGTGGTCTGTGGATGAGTAATGTTGATGCTAGGAACTCTGTTGCTAATTTCTGATGCTTATAGGTTATTTCTTGGTGGTGTTTGGATGATTGATAGCCAATTCCACCTGGTATTGGTGGTACTACTGGTGCTGTTAATTCTGGTGGTGCTGCCGGGGTTGATAGACACCATGCAAAGCCCGGCCAAGGGACATTGGAGAGCATGGAACAAGCAACCTCTTGGCCCCTAGTCTGGGGAGGGGCCTGCCCCACTGCACAGATACCTTTTGCCAACCAGTTCGAGGAGCTGCCCCTTTCCATCCAAACCATTTTGCCCCTGAGTTTGGGATAGGGCTGCCCAGCTCCAGACAAATATATTGTCTTGCTATTTGGGGAGGGGCCTGCTCCACTCCAAATAAAAATTTTGCCCCCCACTTTGTGGACAGGGCTGCCGAACTAAACTAAAACGTGGTGCCCCCTAGTTTTGCGGGAGGACAAAAGGCGAGAGCACGGCACCAGCAGGGCGAGAGCACGGTACTTGTGAGACTTCCTTTGCAGGTGTTAGTGGGTTTTCTCCATGTTGGCGCCCCAAAATGGGGGTTGTTAGGACTTGTGGACACTATGACGGCATGTGTGCCTTTGCCCAACGCTGCATTTAGCTTGGTTTTAGTCACCTTCCGGAGGACCCTTGTGTTACCCATCTTAGTCAAATCATACGGTCTTGGGCGCTGGTTTCATTTTTTAGTTTTTTTTAGTTTTTGGTTTGGTGCTGGACAATGAAATTCATGTGCATGATCTTATTGAAGAGTTTGCTTGACAAATGAGACATCACGCTCAGACCGCTCAACATTACAACTAGGCCGTTGTATTTGGCGGCACTACTCAGTACTTCTCGGACTGAGAGGAAGCTATCCATGGGGTGTTTGTCCGAAAAATGGCGCACGCTTGTTAGGTGTTGTTGTTGCTGCTGTCGTTGCTGCTACGTGATGCATGCTTTTTGTTTGCTAAATGTTGGTGTGGTTTGTGGTTTGTGTGTTGCTCATGGCTTGCTCACACGCGTAGCTATCCTACCGCTGCTTGCTGTGTACTGTAGCAATGCCTGCCATGGCTTGCGAGTACTGAAAGCAGTCAGCACTGAGCACATAGCCAGCAGAAAAGCATCTTGTTGCAAGCACACCGCAAGCACCGGAGCTCAAGGCAGAGAAGGTGGAAGCAGTGGTGGAGGAGCACAAGGACTGAGGGAGGGACGAAGCGGTGGAGGTTCCCCGGCCAGCCCCCCCTATCCCTGCCTACGGAGCGGGCTATGGGGAAAATTGTCACCCAGGCCGGCACCCACAAGTTATTGACGCCGCCCTAGGTGCAAGCAGCCTGAGAGGGAAGCCCCCCACCCCCCGATTCCCCCTTGTTCACCACCCCCCACAGCACCCACCTCACCTTGCGCTGTATTTTGAGCCGCGTTTTGCGCTACAAGGCGGCCAGAGCGGAACAGGGGGGCATTGGGGCCGTGTGCAAGGGGCATGGATGTGGCGACCTCTCCCTGGGAAACCAAACGGCCCGACCCCTAACCCCTTTGCAGCTGGTGAACTCACGAAATGGAGGATTTTCACTGGGCCCAGGGGGTTGTTGATTGCTCTTTTTTCAGCATTGGGCTGACCTGGGGTACGTTAGGCTGCAGAGGATTGGCTGCCGCCTGGAGGCCATCCCGGACTGGGCCACCACCCCCTTGCATCTGCGAACCAAGCAAGGAGGCCTCGTATGAGGGGTCCGTTGCGGGCCTGACCCTCACTTGCGCCCCCCAAGCCGCAAGTGCGACCTCCAACGCGAGGGAGGCCAGCATCCTCTGGCTGGCGACTCCTGCGCACTCCCTCCGACCGCTGCTAGCAACCCCGGACCGCCATGGGGGCAATGGCTGGGCGCGGGCGTGCGTGCGTGTGTACGGGCGTGCGTGCGTGCGTGCGTGCGTGCGTGCGTGCGTGGCTGGGTGGGTGGGTGGGTGGGTGTGTGGAGGAGAAAGAGGAGGAGGAGCGCCTGCCGCGGTCCCACGGACGATGGGCCTTGGCGTCGTCCCCCGGGGGTCCCACGCACACCAGCCGAGGGATTCCTCCGTCTTACCTCTGCTACAGCAAGACGAATCTCGCCGCACACCTGAGAACGCTCTTCCCAGCAGGCCGTCTGGGTCTCAGCGTCAGTGTACGGCAACGCTACAGTCCGATCTGCCTTCCGGTCCCTGCCACCGACCGCTCCAAACTGTCCTAGACCAACCCGAGTCAGCGTCCCAGGATCAACGTGACGGAAGGTGTGTGTCTCCCGGGGCATCACCCCCGACTTAAAAACGTCTCCGGGCTAAATAGAACGCGGCCCAGCACGCCTATGCGCACTGCCGGCTGGCTGAGTACCGCCGGCGGCGCGAGTACGGTCACGTTACACGATCACGCGCACCGCCGGTGGCCTGGGTACCTCCGGGTTCTGTGGGTGCGGGACGTGTGCCAGCGCCTTGTCGGCGCACGGTTGTCTGGGCGTCGCCATGGCGGCGCGCTGCCTTGGAGGTCGCGTCGTGGCGACGCACTTGTAAGTCGGCAGCACCGCGGTGGTGCTCCGCCATTGTTGTCACGGCACATTGGCGCTCAGTTGTTTGGGCGGTGTGTCTGTGGTGCCCTACCCTAGAGGTCGCGCCATGACGGCGTACGTCTACGGCGAAGGCACCACGGCGGTGTCCTGCCATTGAGCCCGGCGGCTGGGCGAGGTGGTGAGGACCGCCGACGAAACAGCACCCCTGCACGAGGTGTCACGGTTGGCGGAGCGCCAGGTGCAGACCCCACCATGGTGCCTCGAATATTGGCCTGGAGGAAACACCATGGCAAGGCTGGCGCAAACGGTGGCGCTCTGCACCGGAAACCGCGCCACGACGGTGCACGTGTATGTTGGCGGCACAACGACTGTGCTCTGCCACTGAGCCGGCGCCACGACAGCGCACGGGTGCTCGGTCGGCGCCACTACGGCGCTCTGCCCCGGAGGTCGCGCCGCTACGGCGCACCCGCGCGTTGGCGGCACCACGATGGTGCCCTGCCACAGTGTTGGGGTCACATTGGCGCACTGCCCTCCGGGTGGCGCCACGGTGTCGCACGGCCCTAGAGGAGGCGCAGCAATGGCATACCTGTACGTTGGCTGCACCACGATGGCGCACGTGCACGCTGGCGGCACCACGATGGCGCTCCGCCACTGGACTAGCGCCACGGCGGCGTGGGGCTGTCTGGCAGTGGCACGATGGCGCTCTGCCCCGGAGATTGTGCCACGGCGGCGCACGTATTCGTCGGCGGCACCACGGTGGTACCCTGCCAGTGAGTCGGCGCGTGAAGGGAGAGTGTCGGTGAGCCTGGGCGGCTAGGGGGCCCGACGGGGGAGAGTGCCTGTCCCTCACAGCACAGCACCGTTCTCCCTCGGGGGGTGCCGTCGGGGGGTGGCAGGGGTGGGGCCTGGGCTAACTCGGAGGTGAGGTGAGGTGAGGTGAGGTGAGGTGAGGTGAGGTGAGGTGAGGTGAGGTGAGGTGAGGTGAGGTGACGCGGCCGTTGCCTAGCTGTGCGTGTGGAC
>OZ038379.1:166313425-166318425 GCA_964036045.1 Eutreptiella sp. 'Long Island Sound 2002' | reverse complement strand
CCACCCACCCGACCTCCTCCCTCCCACCCACCCGGGTGTGTGTGGGTGGGTGGGGTGGGTGGGTGGGTGTGTGGAGTGGGTTGGGTGGGTGGGTGGGTGGGTGGGTGGGTGGGTGGTTCGGAGGATGGGTGGGTGGGTGGGTGGGGTGGGTGGGTGGGTGAGGTGGCTGGCTGGCAAATGTAACACGGCCACATCTGTGCAATTTATGAAGTGGTCAAGATGCAGCGGGTCCACCCCATAATTCTTTTTCACCCAGTTGTCATACCAGAGCGCCATTTGGTGGTTCTGCATGCTTTGCCAAAGCCAAGTTGCTTGTTGTCGCGCATTGGCGGTAAGTGAGGGCATAGCTGCATGCACAAGGGCCGAGGATTTCAATGAGGGCCCAGTGGGGCCATAAGTACAAAGAGGCCCCAGTGCGCTCACGCACGGGGGCCATGACTTCAAAGAGGCCCCAGTGTGGGGCCAGGATTTCAATGAGGCCCCAGTGCGCTCTGGCACAGGGGCCATGACTTCAAAACGTCCACTGCCCACTGCCCCAAGGCAGTCTGGCAGTGCATTGCAGGTCCTGTGGGAGCCAACAATCGGCGGGTCCTCCGGCTCAATGAAATAGGTATTGGTACATCCTGGGACCGTGCATGAGGGGCTGCCATCTTTCGCACAAATCGCCACAAGCATAGCAATTGATTTGAGAAAACAGTGTACCAACGGGGCTTCTTCCGTATTCCATGGGCAAACAGCAACCGTGTAAAGTCCTTCCGTGATCGTCGATTTGTCCGCATTGCCAGGGCCCAGACAGCCAATAACCTTGCAAAGCCCCCATTGGCAACATCCGTCATGAGGTCATCAACGTTGTGAAACTCACGACTTGTCACAACCACCCTTAGCAGTGCCGGATCCATGTCGTGTGGTCACCTCAAAGCAAATACTCACATATTTGCCTCAAAACAGAGAACATACTGCATGTCAAGATTGTCGGAATGTTCATAAAATTCATCAAAGGCACAAATTTCGGGACAAATGAAATCAAATTAGCACACAAATATACAAATGCACAATAAGGGTATCAAAACATCAAATAATGAAGGAGTGGCGGAATTTCGCGTCTCATGAGTGAAAAAATACCTGAAAAAAGGGTATGATATCGGCCAATTTCAAAGGAGTGGCAAAATTTCGCTTCATTTTTGGAATTTGCCTGATTTGGGGGTTGAAATTGACTATTTAGAATTGGAACATTGGTATGGTTCCGAAAAGGGCTTTTAAAACATAAATTGAAACAGTGACCCCCCCCCCCCCCCTGCATTTCATACCCTAAAAAAACACCCCAGTTCAGGGTAACAAATTCGACTTCTTGAGGGTCACCAGGGCGGGCAATTGAGGCCTCCTAAGGTCATGGCGCCTATGCGGGACCGCACCGGGGCCTCTTTTTTGTCATGGCCCCCGTGCGGGAGCGCACTGGGACCTCTTTGAAAGCTTGGCCCCTGTGCGCGATCGCACTCCCGCGCAAGCGCCAACCCTTCAAAGGGGCCGCAGTGCAATCCCGCACAGGAGTCAAGATTTCAAAGAGGCCCGAGTGCGCTCCCGCACAGGGTCCATGACTTCAAAGAAGCCCCATGTGATCCCGCACAGGGGCCATGACTTCAAGTGGCCCCAATATGATCCCGCACGGGGGCCATAGATACAATGAGGCCCGAGTGCGCTCCCACACAGGGGCCATGACAACAAAGAGGCCCCGGTGCGATCCCGCATAGGCGCCATCACTTCAAAGCGGCCCCACTGCGCTCACGCACAGGGTCCATGACTTCAAAAGAAGCCCCAGTGCACCCTCACACAATGAGGCCTCAGTGTAATCCTGCGCAGGGGCCAAGATGTCAAAGAAGCCCCAGTGCGCTCCCGCACAGGGGTCGTGACTTCCAAGAGGCCCCGGTGTGATCCCGCACAGGGGCCAAGATTTCAAAGACGCCCCAGTGCGCTCTCACACGGGGGACATGCTTATAATGAGGCCCCAGTGCGCTCCCGCACAGGGGCCATGACTTCAAAGCGGCCCCAGTGCGGTCCCACACAGGGTCCAGGTTTTCAAGGAGGCCCCGGTGCAATCCGGCACAGGTGCCAAGACTTCAAAGAGGCCCCAGTGCGCTCACACACAGGGGCCATGCCTTCAAAGAAGCCCCAGTGCGCCCCCACACAGGGGCCAAGATTTCTATGAGGCCCCAGTGCGCCCCCGCACAGGGGCCATGACTTCCAAGAGGCCCTAGCGCGATCCCGCACAGAAGCCATGACTTCAAAGAGGCCCCAGTGGTGCATAGCAGGAGTTCCACTGCCCACTGCCCCTGAGCGGTGAGCCATTGTGTTGCTGGTTCGCCTGGTACAGCGCACATGGTGCAGTGCAGCACGGCACACACAGTGCAGTGCAGTGCATGGCATCAAGCAGTGCAGCACAGCACACAAAGTGCAGTGAGCCCAATAGACCCTGTTTGACCATGCACAGGCGTCGGCAGAGCAGCACCAGCCCAGTGCAACTGTGCACTGGTCCCGACTGTACAACAACACACTGGCACACAGCGTGCACTTAGACACACAGCCCTCCCGTTTACCTGTACCCGTGGGTAGACATCCCGGCGGCCATTGCCTTCTGGTTACAGCGCCTTCGGCACAATATAACACAACACAACGCAACGCAACGCAAACACAACACAACACAGCACAGCACAGCACAGCACAACACAACACAGCACAACACACTACGGCACAGCATAGTACACGACGACACCCGATGACACAACACCACACAACACGCCACGACACAATGCAGGGTAACGGGACACCACACCTGCCGCATGCCGCCCTTCCCAAAAGGCTCCGTCTCGACCTTGACCAGGACGGGCTCCTCGTTCCACACCTTTGCCTCCGGGTCATACGATACAACAACTGCATCCTCCGCGGGCAGTCCCTTGGTAAAGTTGTCGAAGGAGCCGTGCAGCCGGCGGTTGATCAGTGCGCGCCACACGATCCGGCTGAAGCGCTTCAGCTTCTTCTTGCCAGACGAAGGGCCTGGAGGGCGCCGCAGGGTCCACTTGCCCCCACCACAACCCGGGTCGGCGCAGCTGTTACAGAGGGAGCAGAGTTCGGCGCTGACGCGAGTGCCGTGCCAGTGCCCGTACTGGCAAAGCGCCTGCGTGTGGACCCAAACCTTAACTGGTTCTGCCGTCTCCTCGTCATCCGGCAGGTCCATCTCCTGTTCATTGGCGGATGCAGGTAATGGGCCCGGGCACAGGGATGCAGGGACGCAGGGCAGGGCCTTGCTTGAGCAGGTGGGGGAGGGTGGGGGGTGGAGGGGGGGGGTCCAGGGGGCAGGGGACCCCTCCCCCCCACCCCCCGTGCCGGAACGTACCCAATACCCAGAAAATAGAAAAATTGTTGAACACTGACCCATTCAGAACATGGAAATGTCATGTTGTCGGCTGGAAACAAAGCAACATCAGCATTGTATGCCAATTCAGGGTTCCTTAACCGAACCAACACACAACAAACACAAGAAAGCGGAACATTGCACAATACCAGCCATTACCAGCTCTTTGTTTTGTTTGTACAAATAGTTCACTGCATTGCATGAAATTCAAGTGGCAGACAACGTACTTCGTCGTCTCATGCTGCCATTTCCCACACCACAGTGGGGCCATTGATACGCTCAAAAACAGAGTGGAACATGCTGTTTGCATGTGGTTGTATGCATCTTGTCTCTTCCGTCCAGTGAGCCGATCTTTGACCCTTGAAAAAAATAGCATGTCAATTACGTCTTTGCATTCAGGTGGGGCGACAGGCGACGAAATACGCAGACAACGAGCGTTGGGTCATGGTAATCTGCAAGACCATTTAACATGCTGTACACATGGAACAGTAAGAAAACACTCTGATACGCGCCAAGGGTGCGGAGAATTTCGTTTTCCAATTACTGAAAAAACTTCCCCAGGTTTTTCACCTGATTTAGAGCGGAGGGGTAGGTCCAGGGGGGGGGGGGGGTCCAGGGGGGAGCACCCCCTTCCGGAACGAAAATGAAAACAAGGCCCTGGACGCAGGGTCACAGGGATGTAGGGATACAGGGATACAGCACTAGTGGTGATGTCAGTGGAGCAAAGCAACTGAGATGCATGGGTGCAGTAGGCTACCAGTCCGCAGAAGGAGGCATTGGACTACTGGTATTGGTCAGTGGTTGTCCATCAGTTCACCCAAGAATGATTGCAATGGCACTTGGTCAGCCAATTTTTGGTAAAACCTGCCTCAACTAAAAAAACACCCCCAATTTTAGGAACTCTGGAAAATTGAGTTCTTGTAAGATACCCCCTTGCCCACCTTTGGTTGGCATACACAAACAAACCTGATCCCATCATATGTGATAGGCATATTGTGCCATTCACAAAGAACTACTGCAAACCCAACTGTGTGAGAGCAACACAATTTGTTACCTCACACACACTCCTCTGTCCCAAAGCACGGCAAAGACTAAGACACAAGGAATCCACTACCACAGCCTAAAAACGTTTGATGGACGCCTGTCGGGCAGGTATAATGTGCGTGCATGATTCAACTGCTGGCATGCGCATTGTTGGGAGTGCTGGGCAATTCTAGTCACAACAATTTTCTACAATGTTTTTGGGTTGGCTGTGCCCACCCAAGTTGCACCAGATCACCGCAAAACACCATACATCACACATTGCTTTAAACAAAATGCAGATTGGACAGAAAATGCAACAGCCTTCCTCAAAAGGGCTTGACAGGAATGCGATGTTGCCCCGCCCCCCCCTTTTACTGCCATCATATAATGGTGTAGCGTGTACATCCCTGTATCCCTCCGTCGCTGGGATCTCCACATAATCTCAGTGCAGTGGCACACGGGCTTGGGGGGATTAAAATACTCATGGGACTCCCTTCCTGGCTGGGCCTCCCCGCTCCCTAAGTGCAGGCAAAGGCAAATGTTTGAGGTCCAGGCTCAAAACGTTGACTTG
>OZ038379.1:166257775-166313225 GCA_964036045.1 Eutreptiella sp. 'Long Island Sound 2002' | reverse complement strand
TAATAAGCCACAGTCGAATGGTAATGAAGCCGACCGCCAAGGCGCAAGTCGGCGGTTCGCACCCCCCTGGCCGATGCCGGCCGTGTCAGCAAACATGCCGGCCAGGAACCGAACCGGTGGCCTGCCCATCAGCGTCGGCTGCATTACCATTTTGACCGGTGCTTGTTCTGACAGTAACTGTTCTCCCCACCGCTTGAAGCCTTCTGATCAAAAACTTTTGACCCCCCCACCCCCTCAACAAAGTGTTATCCAGTTTCAGGGGATAGAGGCCTCCAGAATCAAAAAATCCATTGGGGGGTGGTCTTATTGGGCAAAATAATGATTTTATAAGGGGTTGGACATCAAATATCATGCCTTGGGGTATGCGACGCGAATGACCCCCAAAAAGGGGGGGGTATACGATGCCCGCGCCTGCGCTTGATCTAACAACCTCTCTTCGATTTCGGCGCCTTCCGCACCCAAATTCATAACAACTGACGAATGGTCCCGTCAATTCAGCCTTTTCCCATAGCCCCCCCCCCCCCCCCCCCCCCTCCCCTTTCGGGCGCCTCTATCGACCCCCCCCCCTCTTCTCCGCATGCGAAAACCCGACTTCCCCATGTCATAAGTGCCTTTCACTGCAGGAGGCCCAGCGCCCGGTCACACGGCACCCGGTCCTGCCACCCCCGTCTCACAGCATCGGCATGTCCACTGTGGCCGGGGGACTGCCCTGAGAGACGCCACCGCCCCCCCCCCCCACCCACGCGGTGTAGGAGACCCCCGGAGGAGAAGTGGAGATGGGCATGCGATGTGGACGTGGACGGGGCTGTCCGCCCCCCCCCCCTCTCCCCAAACACTTCCTTCCGTTTTGGGGATGGCATGTGCCAAAACGGGTGCACCGGCAACCGCGACCGCCCGCCCAGGCGCTGGCCCGATCCCACAGTGCCCCCTTCATTTCTGAGGAGTGGCACCCCCAATCCCATTGCCCCCTCCCCAAGGCCCCACGCACAGAGGCTACAGTCAGTCTGCCCATCAGTCGGTCAGGCAAGGCAACAAATACCAGCACCCGTCCACCAGAACACACCCGCCAGGGGCCTGATTCCCCAGAATTCCGCTTCATTTCTAAAGGAGTGGCACCCAAACATGTCCCCAGAGTTTCCTCAAAGGGGGGCTGTGGGGGGGACGCTCACCCCCCCCCCCCCCCCCCCCCCGCAGGAGACCCTGAGTTGTTAGAGGCGCCGAACAAATTGTTTGGCCTAAACTGACTTTGCGCCGAGGCGCCAGAGAAAATTTTTGATTGGCCGAAGACCCGGAGAAAAATGTGCCCAATCACTTGAGAGGGGGGGGGGGGGTGAGGGCGTGGGGGTGGGGGGTGGGTTGTCAGACCCCCCCCCCCCGGGAGATGCAGAGTTGTTAAGCACAACTCTGCATGTCCCCCTCTAACTTTGGCCCTCCCAATAAAACAAGCCCCTCAAAGTCGTCCCCGGGGGCGCAGAGGAGGCGCGGCGGGCCCCCGGTCACGTGCGCGCGCCCGCGTGGGGGGCCGTGGGGCGAGCAGGAGGCCGCCCGACGCATTCACAGCGTCGGGCGGGGGGTACACGAGGGCGATGGCGTTCCCGAACTGCGGGGGTCTGACCCGTGAGGGCCCTCAGTACCCCCCCCCCCCCCTCGAGGGATGAATGGGGGGGGGGGGGGGGGGTGGACGTAGGTCGTTGCTGCAACCCAAAAAAGCAACGTGTTGTTTTACACGTTCTTTTGGAAGCATTTCCCAAAAGGCGTTCCATTGCAGCCCGTCCTCAGTCACGTGACGGACTGGAGGACTGGCTGCTGCCGGAGGATGACACATGCAGCGGTGGGGCATACCTGCGAAGCAAAAGGCATTGGAGAAGTGCAACTTCGTAATCGCCGTTTCGTCATTTCAGGGGTCCTCAGCCTCCCCCCCATCCCCCCCCCCCCACCCAAACCCCTGCCCAGCCCCGGGGGAGAGGCCCATGTGACGGAGGCGGCGCGAAGTGTGTGCCGCTTCGGGTGCGGCCGCTGCGCACGGGGCCCCTGCGCGGCAGAGCCCATCCGGTGCTGCCCGGGGGATAGCGGCACTGAATCGGCACACGGGCAGTGCAGTGGGGAGGGGGAGGGGGGGGCGGATTTCGGGGCAGTGCACGGGGGGAGGCCCCCCCCATTCGGCACATGGGGCGTAGGCAGGGATGCATTGGGAAGGGGGCGAAGTACCCCCCCCCCCCCCCCCGGGCGCGCAGCCTATGCCCAGCCACTGTCCCCCTGACGGCGAGTGCCAGCCTCAATGGCATTTGTAACCGACAGTAACCGCCCCAACCGCTTCGGCAACCTCCTCTAACCGCCTGCCTAACCGCCTCTGAGGCCCCTTCCCTTCTGATGCATCCCTGGGCGTAGTTATCCCCCCCCCCACCGCCGTGGGATGCAGATGTTGAATGCCGACCCGAGCGCTGCGAGGCACAGGGCCGCAGAGCAACAACAGCTGGAGCACGCAGGTCTCCGGTGACATGGCCATGGGCGCCCTTCGCCGCGACAACAGACGTACCCAGAGGGCCCCGAGGCACTCTGAGCGCGGGCCCGGAATGATGCCCTAACCGAAACTAACCGACAGAATGTCGGACCCGCCGCCGGATATCTCGTTCATTGAGCACGCCCCCCCCCCCGTACGGAGTCGTGTGGGTTACGTGCTTGTGTGAGTCACAGGCAGACACGCAATCTCAGCAAAACAAAATCCTCATCAGTGGTACCAGAGGCGCCTTTCGGTCTGGGAACAGAAGCAGCGTGATGATGCAGGCTCCCAGGTACTGGGTTGCCCCCCCCCCCCCCCCCCCTGTGTGACATTCCGTCGGGTTTTTGTTTCTTTACGGGGCCCTGGACAGTCACCCGTTCGTCCCTTCGCATGTTGCGTCGGGTCGCTGCTTTCTGTCGGCCGCTGCGGCCGGTGCTCCTGCCGGTGTCGTTTCCACGTTCGCGGAGCCCTGCCCGCCCTTCATTGACCACCCCCCCTGCGATGGGGAACTGATGCGTTTGCACGACTTTGCGCTGGGGGGCAAAGGACGGTGGTGTGCGACAAATGCAAAGGAAGAAGCGATCTTTAGTGGCATGTCATGGGCGCCTTTTCACTGCAGCGAAAGAGACAACGAGTAAACAAGTCCAGTCCACTACACCTACGGTCCTACGACCTATGTGCTGGTCGGTGCAGGGCAGCTGGGAGTGCCACCGGGCACCAGGCAGGACTTCCTGACGTCACGCAGCAGCAGTAGCCCCCCTCCCCCCGCTGGACTCCCCACTCAACCCGTGGCCTGGATGAGAGAACTGACTGTAAGCCCCCCCCCCCCCCCCCCAACCCGGAGCCGACAGGGCCACAACAGCCGTCCCCCCCCCGGACCACCGCAAGACGCACCGTCATGTCCGGATGGCCCAGCGCCTCCACGGCGTCAATCTTGCCCTTCACCCACTCCACGTCCGCCCACATCTTTGTGCACAACGCAGTCGTCGGCGTACGCCCGCCGCAGCTCCTCCGCCCGCGCCGCGAACGGGGCCACGTCCCGCCGCACTGACGCGTAACAAGTCGACCACCGGCGTGTCCTGCAGCGCGGCGTAGTACGCGCGCCACTCCGCCACGGCCCCCCACTTCGTGTGCAGGACCGTGAAAGAGTACGCCACCGCCCGCAGGCGCGCCTCCAGCGCCGCCCGCTGCGGGTGGGGCTCGGCCGCGGGCAGGCCCAGGGCCTGGGCGTACCGCCCAAACGCCCCCAGCCCGGCCTCGTGCTCGGCCACGGCCGTCCGCAGTTTGGTCAGGCGGTCCATCACTGCGTCAGGCACCGCGTAGTCCGCCAGGCCCTCGTCCAGTGCGTTGGAGGACAGCAGCTCAGCAATGTCTTCCAAGTCCTGTCCGCAGGGGCGGTGGGCACGTGGCGGGGGACACGGCGTTGAGGGGGGGGGCTCTTGGGGGGGGGGGGGGGGCGCACAGGTCACAAAGCGCTCCACACATGCACGTCTTGGTATGCATATGCAGCAATGTTCGGCAGTCCAATCGAAATCAATCTCATGCACCCCCCCCCCCTTGCGCAAGCACGCTGAAAGTCAGCAAAACGACGGTAACACGGGCTCATGTGCTTAGACAAGGCCATGCTTGCGCGCGACGCGCGGTAACAAAAGAACGTACGTCACCAGAAACCTGCCCATACCTCACCCTAAGCACAATTGTCGCAACAGGGCACTACAACACAATGTGCAGGCAAATTTCAGCGAGTTCTGGAGGTCCTCACTGCCCATCAGGGCCATCAGGAGCTGTGGAATAGAAGCCCTTTCCAACCTTGCGCCTCATCTTGAACAATTGCACATGCTTGCCCTTTGGGGCAGCCTTTGGGGCAGGCTTGGCTTCAGGTTTTGGAATGGGTTTAGGCTTCCTATTCCCATTCCGCATGTACTTCACATGAAAGAAATCATCCCCACGGATAGAAGGACCAATGATTGTTGCGGAGACATGTTCACCGGTGGACCGGATGTACGTAACAGCCATGCCAGGTGTAGCAACATGAGCCATGGCTGAAAATCACATCAATAGGGACATCATTGGGTTGCAATTGCAAGCAGAATGTTGGTATGAGCAGGAGGAACTACCACAAGCATGATCAAGCCCCCCTTTCCCTCTACAAGCGAAGCACAATCGCACAATGTTACATTTCTGACCATAAAAACCGTGGTCAGAAAATTCCACCAAAACGACGGTAACACAGGCTCATGTGCTTAGACAAGGCAGTGCTTGCGCAAGGGGGGGGGGGGGGGGTACAAGACGGAACACCTGAGCTCTTTGTCCACCTGTGGCCTGTTTTTGTCAACACTGGCACGTGTTTCCATAGTACGGTACAGCTAGGTGCCCTATAGCACCAATTTGGCTCCATGTCACTGTGCTTGCGCTGGCACTCCTTGGCCAAGTGATCAGGTTGAAACTGGCTATGGAGGGGAAGATGTGGGTTGTGTCACTCAGGGAGGGGAGAGGGATGGAAGACTAACCACACTCTGAAACTGGCGTGCGACACCCCAAGGGGATCGAGAACCTGTCAGGCGAGGACGTGTAGTGCGAGCTTGCTTCAGCCTCCTACACTGTTGTGGCTGGAGTGGAGTGGCAAGGGCGGTGAGCCCGAAAGCTGCCCAAACAAGGCCAGGGTTGTCCGATTCTAACGACCCTGTGACGCTTCCTGTGGAAGCCATGTCAGCTAAGCCGCCCATGGTGCAGTCAGAGTCACCGCTATCAGTGCCTGAAGGACTGGAGGACGATAAAGCATCAGAGAAATCTAGACTTTTGGGAATGACATGTTCTGCTTTGGGCTCATGAGGAGCGATCTTTCGGCCACAAAGGGCCGGGGAATCAAGACAGGGCGTGATGACTTGGGCAATATCCAGTGACCTAGGGACCGTTGGTGCTCTAGGGGGCGTTGGGGTGGAGGGAAGCTCCAAATTGATAACACGCCTTTCAGTTAAAGATGGAACATGATATACCGGGGGGCTCACCGTTCCTTCCTCTGCCAAGGCACCTACCCTTTCATTGCTTGGGATGTTTGTGCGACTGGGTACACAAAGCCAGCGCACAGTAGGACCCATGGTGTCTACTAATTGGAGCAAGGTCATCCAAAGCTCAACATTACAGACTGGTCCGGAGGGTCCAATCCATCCTCCCTCTCTCCCCCGGAAGGCTGCCCCCTTGAGTCCGTCATAAACATACTCAGAGTCCATAACTACAACTAATCGCATATCACGTGGCTTGAAACTAATCGCATATCACGTGGCTTGAAATGCTCTAAGCCTGTGATGATAGCTTGTAATTCGGCACGATCCTTGGTTTGAGCGGTTGATGGATGGATGAAGCCCTTAGCTTCCCATTGGCCCATCCACACGCACTCATATCCTGCCACCCATCCTATTTTGGGGTGATGCTTGGCTGAGCCATCAGTGAAAACGAGGCTCCACCCATCTGACTCCAATTGTTGGATGATTTTCTTGGCTTCAACCGCTAGTTGTTGTTTGCGTTCATTGGCTGGGTGTTTCTTCGATTCCCGCCTTTCCGATTCTTCAGTCCTAGCTGCTGTGGATATAGGTTCCTTGTTTGGTTAAGGCTCAATCATGGTCGGTCACGGATACCGGATGCCCCCGCCCAGGCAATTTCAGCCAATGTTCCAGATGTTTATCAGCAATCAACTGCTATGCTACATCCAGTCGTTATGGTACAGCCTGACTTGTACATGAACATCTGACATGCCGCTTCCTGTAGGCGGCCTTGTTTGGTTAAGGGCCACTATGGCATCATGGAATTGGAGCAGCTATGCAGGGATGGAACCTAGGGGTTCCCAGCGGACAAGCTGCAACGGCAGCCGAAGCCACTGTGATAGGAAGTGCTCACGGTAGGGCAGGGCCGAGCCCTGTTTCACGTGGCTCCTTAAGGACCATTGTGCAGCCCTTGTTGTCCAAAGCGAAAAAATCAATCGTGTCACGGTACGGTGACACAAACTTGCACTCATTTAGTGCATAGTGCACAGACTCAATAGTTACGCGGATTGGACACCAGAGGAATTTTGTCCAATTCTATAGGCGCCCACCTACTTGTAACTTTGACCCCAGGGACTGATATGCAAAGTCTTTGAGGAAAGAGGGGAGCCGAGCACTGTAGAAGGAATTCTAGATGGCCATGGACTGCCAATGGGGAACGAGAGGGAAGGGGGACATCTTTTTGAGGCAATTAGACTTTCCCTAGCTTCCCACCCAACCTGAAGGAATAGACCAGTCAGGATGGGGTAGGGCCACAAATTCTAAGACATATCGGGCAGGCCTCACGCCAAGTGGCCCCAACCTTCTGAAAAAGAGGGCCGTGTGGGTTATGATTGTCATCAAACAAGTCTCCTATCTTGAAGATGCCTTTTTTGATAAGTTTAGGGCGGTACTAAGTGAGATTCTCTGCGCTCAAAATATTGGTTCTCCCGGCATAAAATTGCCTTTGAGGACAAGGGCCGACTTCCCTAAGAGCTTGAGTCCTGACACCCCAAGGCGGTGCATGGCGTCTAAAATGTCATGAAGATTGTGCGAATAGCGGCTGCTTATAAGCACACAGAGGTCATCGACATACATGAATGGATACACACCAACGAGACCGTCAAACAAAGACGGGACAAAGGAAGCACAAAACGAGAAGAGTGACGGGGAGAAGGGGTCCCACTGCCCGATGCCCGCCTTTGGAAAAAAGGTGACTTCTGTAACCGGCCCCCCTGCCAACGCAGAAGTGGTACGGAGCCAGTAACGTGGCCAAGATGAATTGGATGTCAAAAGGAGGTACTTGAATAGTCTATAGAATGGCCTGAATGAATCTGTGCGACAGCATAGGGAGTGGATTCAAAAAGTCAAAACTGACTAAGGCACACTTGTCAAGCGAGTCGAAGCCCCCTTTGACCCACAGATGTGATGGACTTGGGGGGGGGGCACCCCCCTAACACATGGTATCCGGTTTCGGGGGGGGGGGTAGGGGGCTCAACATCACAAAATCCATCGGGGGACCGTTTTGTCATGCAAAATCATGGCTTTACAAGGGGTTGGACATCCGATATCATGCCTAGGGGCATGCTACACGAACGACCCCCCCAAAAGGCGGGGGTGTATGGCGGCCCCGCCTGCGCTTAATCTAACAACCTCCCTGCGAGGGGATGTCGTTTTTCCTCACAATGGCCCCTGTGGTCTGGGGGGGGGGGGGGGGGCGGGGGTCCCCCCTTAGTTTTCATTCAATCATTCCTGGGGGAGAGGGCGGGCGCCTGCACCAGCGGCAGCACACTGCCCCCCTCCCCATCCCAAACCGCTTGGGCCCACCACTGCACTGCCTCGGATCCAACTCTGGGCATGCCGCCTCCTCCCCCCGCCCCACAGCACAACGCGCCCCCGCACTGCGGAATGACGTGTGGCTTGGGGTCCCCAGACGCACCCCTGTGCACTCGTCTGCGGAAGCGTGTAGCCCGCAGCGCTGGCCAATGGAGCGGATGGAGCGGGATACGAATGAGAGCACGTGTGCGCGACTCATATCGACAATCCAAATGGAATGTGGCGGGGGGGGGGGGGCAAAGGGGGTGTTTTTGCACAGCGCACAGCGCAATTATTACTTGTTTCTCCCAAGAACATCCCCTGCAAACCACCCCCCCCTACAGAAGTGCGCATGATCCATTCAAACCAGCATCGAGGGTGCGGAATTCAGGACCCTGGGACCCGTGGCTACCGGCGGTGGAACACAGCCGACGTTTCGCACAGCGCACGGTGCGCCTCCAAAGGCCCTTCTGCCCAATTTTGCGATGTCCATAAGAGTAGTGCCGGGGGGGGGGGGGGGTGTAAGGGGGTGTTGTACGCAGGGGGACAAAGGAACTGCAGGCGACGAAGGGCCAAGAGGGATCAGGGGTCTGCCTTGCACTGCCACAGGGCACGGGCGGATGGACGGGCGAGTGCCTGGGAACGAGTGCCACAATGAGACGCGGCTGAGATGGGGCCCGTTGGGACGCAGGTGCTAATGCCCGCGTTGCACTGCCAATGCCTTCATGTGCCCTCATTGCACCTTTTTTTTGTGCGGGGGGTAGTGCATGTGTGTGTATTTGTATGCGTGTGGGGGGGGGGGGGGTGCATTGAAAGGGAAGGGGCCTCAGAGGCGGCCCCACAGGCGGTTAGGCAGGCGGTTGGAGGAGGTTGCCAAAGCGGTTGGGGGCGGTTACTGTCGGTTACAAATGCCATTGAGGCTGGCACTTGGCGTCAGGGGGACAGTGGCTGTGCATAGGCTGGCGCCCTGGAGGGGGGGGAGGGGGGGTACCTCCCCCCTTCCCAATGCATCCCTGCAGCAGACCCCATCATCATCATCCCCCCGTCCACGCAGCACGGCACAGGCCCGTGTGTCCGCCGGCCTTGCGCACCAACACCTCCGCGCCAACCCCCCGGGCCCCGCTCCGTGTGGAACGAGCGCCAAGGACCCGCCTGAAGTGGGGTGCCGAGTGGGGGGTCTCGTACGGGGGGGGGGGGGGGGGCGGGTCCGACTTCGGGGGTGCGATGCATTGCACCGCAAATCCGAGGCCTAGAGGGGCCCGTGGCCCCTTCCGTGGGACACGGCCGTAGGGACGCAGGGCGGGACGGGGGGGCCGCACGGGCCAGACCTCCGGTGACATGGCCCATCGGGCGCGGTGTCCCGCTGTTGGGGGGGGGTGCGTGCCCCCGGCGTAGCAGTGGGACCGCCGCGGTCCCTCGCGGCCACCCCCCGTGAGGCAAGGGGGAGGGGAGGGGCAGGGGTGCCTTAGAAGGGGGGGGGGGGGGCCTCGAGGGCGCCGCCTACGCACAGCCACTGTCCCCCCGACGTCAAGCGCCAGCTTCAATGGCATTTGTAACCGACAGTAACCGCCCCCAACCGCTCCTCCAACCGCCTGCCTAACCGCCTGCCTAACCGCCTCTGGGGCCCCTTCCCTTCTGATGCATCCCTGGGGGAGGGGGGTCCGTGTGGAGAGGGCGGGGCGGTGCGGCCTGGGGCAGGGAGTAGGCACCTGACAGAGCCCCGCGGGATAACAGCGCAGGAACTGGAAGATGGTGCGGCGCACCTCGGCCCCGAGGCCGGGGAAGTTGCCGCGCAGCTTCGGCCGCGCGCGGTCCATCAGCGCGAGCTCCTCGGCGGTGGGCGCCGCGTGCGGATGGTCGCGGTACCATCGCTCGAAGGCGGTCAGGTGCTGCATGAGCCCTCCTCAAACGACCATCTGAACGCAACACGGAGATGATGGCGCGGAAGCGGGACACGAGCGAGCGGTGGATTTGGTGGGTGACCTCCAAGGGATTGTGGGTGAAGGTGTGGGAACGCCCCATCATTCCCCTCGTGTCCGTTTTTGTTTTCAACTCATGACCGAAGTTCCACCGGGTGCCCATCGAGAGTACACGTAGCAGGTCATGGGTCAGCGACAGGGCCGGCTTTGGTTAGGGGTTAGGTATGACCTACCCCTACCAAGACGGCTGCGGGAGGGACGAGCCCTGCGCCTTGCCCCTTCGTGTCCATTTGGATATGGGGCTGTGCTTTCCAATTCTGCACAACAAAGGCCCCCCAACGGACGCAGCACCGCAGGACAAAAGGCAAAACGGCAGAAGAAAGCCCAAGACGCGGGCCTCGCCCAAAGCGGCCTGTGGGCGCACCACGCCGCCCAAGCCATCCCAACCCCCACAGGGCCGTGCGTCCATCGCTGCACAGGGATGGCCCCCGCCTCACACCCGAGGCACCGCCGGCGCCATGCGGCCCACAATCGCCTGGGCTGTACCACCCCCGCGCCCCAAACGCAAGGAGGCTTGGGTTTGGCCAAGACCGGGACCCCCATAAACGGGGCATTCCACCCGCTGCCGCGCCCCCCGACCCGCCTGCACCGCGATGTTCCCTGTGGAATGGCGGAGATGGACAAAGATTTTTTTTCACACAGGTTCAACAGTTCTTCGGAGTACGGTATGAGCTCTCAGGCAACAGCCTGGGTCAAGATGTAGGGCATATAGTACAAACGAGGGTTCCACATGCATTATGTGTCCCAGCTTCACCTGGGGAACCTGCTCTGTACCAGCCTCATCTGATCTGATCTGATCTGATCTGATCTGATCTGATCTGATCTGATCTGATCTGATCTGATCTGATCTGATCTGATTTAATCTGAGCAGCAAGTGTCAGAGTGCAAACGTCAGGGGAGGTTTCTGTGCTGGGTGCAACCACCCAACCACACACACAGCTTTGATGAACGTCCCCACTTGGCCACGGCATCCCCAGGGGTTGATGCTACATGACGACCTCTTTCATATCATGCACACTTGCCTCTCTGTTTGCTACAACCAAGGCCATTTGCCTAAGAGCTGGCTTACCTTTGAGACCGTTTGCCTCTTTAAGGGCAAAGGTCAATGGCGAGACTCCGGCTATCGGCACCCCATCGCAATGAGCAACTCCATTTATCGACTGCTTGTGCGCTTGGGATACAGAAAACCTGCCTCATGCTCCATCTCCATTTGGACCACCGACAGTTTGGTGGCAGACGTGGCACGCCGACCGCTTACGCGGCAAAAACAGTCCTCAACGAGGGCGGGTAATAAAACGTTTTCGCAGGGGGGTGCTGGGGCGTCTAAGCCCCCTGAAGAAGGGGGGGGAGGGGGTACAGGAAAGGGTCTCAAGTGACAGAGCGCATTGATAAGTCACTTTGAACTTCGGCGCCCAAGGAGCCAAAAAAAAAAAATGGGGGGCAAAAATGGTTCAAGTTTTTTCACCAAAATACCAGGCAAATGAGGATGTTTCCGAATCCCCCCCTTGCGCCAGTTCCAAAAATTTCATTTCCAAATTTTCCGAACTTTCGGGTCCAGGGCCACCCCAGTCACTTGAGTTTCTTGTTTCAGGCTCCCCATTGCCTACACATTTCTCTGTTTGGGCTGCATTAAAGTTTATCATTGCAGAGCTACCCCCCCCCCCCCCCCCCCCGCAATATCCCCCCCCAGCGCGCGACACCCCCCCCAAATTCTAGTATAACCTCAAGAAAAATTTTCTTCAGCGCCTTTGGCGCCCAGTATTTCCTATGCTTTTTGGGCCAAGTGACGGTCTCCTGGGTGGGGGTACATGCATAGGTCAATGCCGTCCAATTTCAGCCTATCCAAGTCCTTGACGGGGTCCGTTCGGTAAACACCATGGTAATCCCACGCCGGCTAAACCGGCTGAAATGCATACCCCTAACCCCGACCAACTCAAGAAGTTGACAGTCATCAGAAAGAAATTTGTGTTTGAGGTGGCTGGGCTGCTTAGCCTTGTCGCAAAGAAAACACTGCACACCCACCGAAGCCAAGTCTCAGGCTTCTACCCGTTCTGTACCCCACTGTCCAATTGAATTCATTGCACCGCAATGCACACCTGCACTCATTCTCCGCGTCAGCCGGCTGTCACATGGCCATGGCACCCGTCAAACTCTTCACCACCGCTCTTTCGTCACTGCCCCCCCCCCCCCCCCCATCAGTACATGCATCCCCCTCCCCACCACTTGGGAGGCACAGGAGGCCCTACGCTCAGCGGAGGCCATTGTCACTATCTCTGGACTAACTCCCCCCCCCCCCCTTGTATAAGCTACGGCAAAGTACCAAATTAATACGGTCCCTACGCCTATTGTAGCTTGGACAAGGCCGTAGATGCCCAGGTTCAGAAAGAGAAGATTGCATGGTGAGCCGGTGCAAGAAAGGGGAAGATAATGCACAAATATCCCCAAAGTCAGATCGGTGTGGGTTCAAGTGGGCAAACACTCACAACAAATGTGGGGGTGCCCAAGTGCAGTCCTTGACCCTGACACCCCTGAAACATTTTGGCCCCTTGAAGGGGGGGGGGGGGGGGACCAAAAAACGGCCCCTTCTTCGAGCCGACAGGAACGCAATGGCCTAAGGGGTTAGCATACAACAACGGAGGTCCCCACTCTCCCTCCTCACCACTGTCATGGTGGTTGTAGCCGCCCACACCCCCTGCCTGGGGGGGGGGGGGGTGATTATGGAGAGACCTTTTTGGCACGGCCCAATACCAAAGAGGGTGCCCCACAGGGTGCCCAAGCCTGTGAGGCCGTTTCAACTGTTTCGCGTGTCGCATCACCATCTCATGGGGTGCCTGATGCCCCATGAGGCAGTGGGTTCGCTGATGCTTTGCCATCACCACATACCAGGCTCAGGGCGCCCATTGGACACTCCTTGGAACACTTTCTACGGATCGACCCCACATCTCCACATTGCATCCCTTACCAATAGAGCGCTGGGTTCAGGGTTTTCACACACGTCCCGGGGACGTCCCGGCGATTCCCGTAGAAGGGGAGGCGTCCTGGGAGTCCTCCCTATATGTTCAACGTATTTGTGTCTCAAAAGAGGAGGTGCGTCCTCCACCGGATCTTCCGAAAGCAATGTGAGCCCCGCTTTGGGGTCGGGCGCTAACCAAGAGCATCCCCCGTGGTGGCAATCCATCACCCCAACTGAAGTGTTGAGGGTGGTGGTTCTAGTTGGCGCACTCACTTTTACGTAAGGGGGAATCCTTGCACTGTGCGCGCACTGCGTGCTACTTTTAGACTATGTTCCCCCCGAAGAGCCCCCAAGCACGCCCCTTGGAAACGCCCTTAGAATTAGGCGACCCAAACTGCCCGAGCTCAAGAAAGTGGCAAACTACCTTCCCTTCACATAACACACATCATGCACAACTGGAAAAGCACATTGGTCGCCACCCTCAACAACACACAACTGTCTTTTTGGTCCATTGTCAAGTAAGTACAAATTGAGAATACGCAACTTGTGTGCAGAACATGACACAGTTGCAGAATAAAAGAAATGTCACATTGTCACATGTGTGTGTCAATGCAATCCGTACAATATTGCAGTTCACACTTGTCACACATGGACATCTTTTCGGGGTCAGACTTGGTGCAACAAAGGGCACATACATCCCCATCATCACCCACAAGATCCTCAGCATCATTGTCCTCCTGTGTAGGTACGGTCCATACATGTGCAGGGACGTGTTCCCACGGACCATATGGAGGGTACCGTACCTGTCTTCGAATCAAAAATTGCTGCAAATGCAAGAGTACACGCACGTACTCATGCAACTCGGTACCGGATACCCTCCATATGTTCCTTACGATGCCCCAACGCCACATGTGTGCAAACAAGTGCTCAATACGTGCCCTATAGAAATTCCTTTTGATGCTCAGTCAACGTCTTTTGACCGATAAATGCCTTGCTATGCCTTGATCCAAAAACATTGTGCCTTGCCATGCCTTGACCCAAATGTGCTACGCCTTGCCATGCCTTGACCCCGATGCGCTATGACTTGCCATGCCTTGACCCAAATGTGCTACGCCTTGCCATGCCTTGACCCCGATGCGCTATGACTTGCCATGCCTTGACCCAAATGTGCTATGCCTTGCTACGCCTCAACCACTGTGCCTTGCGATGCCGTGACCCAAAAGACCTATGCCTGGCCATTCTCTGGGGACAAAATGCTCAACTCAAGGGGCCATGCAACAAAGCGTGGATTGAGAGTCCCTAACCCCAACTCAAGGGGCCACACAACAAAGCGTGGATTGAGAGTCCCTAACCCCAACACAAGGGGCCACACAACAAAGCGTGGATTGCGAGTCCCTAACCCCAACTCAAGGGGCCACACAACAAAGTGTGGATTGCGAGTCCCTGACCAGAACTCAAGGGGCCACGCAACAAAGCGTGGATTGCGAGTCCCTAACCCCAACTCAAGGGGCCACACAACAAAGTGTGGATTGAGAGTCCCTAACCCCAACTCAAGGGGCCACGCAACAAAGCGTGGATTGCGAGTCCCTAACCCCAACTCAAGGGGCCACACAACAAAGTGTGCATTGGATAATTGGCCCGGTTTCCTCAACAGCACCGGAAGGTTGGCTACATCACCCCTCATAACCGCCGGGAATGGGTGAAATGGGGTGAAAATCCAAAAATGCTACATCCCCAATGTGGAAAAGGCATGAAAACCTACGGAACAGGGCAACAATGATGCCCCTAGTATCTCAAAGCATGGGTCTCCCGTACGGCCAGGCGCCCAAATAGTTGGAATGTGCGCGCACTGCACTTAAGGCGCCCCCTTTCAAACATTTTGGCCCTCCAAAGGGGGCGGGGGGGTTCAGGGTCTGCACTTGGGCACCCCCCGTGTCCATGACCCTATAAACGTGGCAAATTTGTCACCAAACCCATGTCTCATGTGGATGCGCTACGCTTGTACCGAATCAAATTAAGCACCAAATTAATATGGTCCCTACGCCCGCTGTAGCTTGAGGGCGTGGCTTATAGAAGGGGGGGGGGGGGGTTTACATTGATCCGACCCACATCATTCACACGTGGCTGCACCTGCGCTGATGGGAGTAAACCACGCAACCCGCCATCCTCGGGCGCCTCCACCGCTCTCCCCACTGATAGCGTGGTCATCTACTGGGTGCCCAGTTGCTATTACGTTGAACTCATCATTATTCCCCTTGCATCCCACTTCTCCGGTGTGGGTGATAAACGAGTCCCGGCCCGCCTTCTGAGGGATTCCATAGGGTAGGGATCGAAAATAGCAAAAAGATGCCCTGCGCACGCCTAACGCTCCCTCCTAGAAGAGAGTGGATGTGGTGGAGGTGAGCAAAAAAGTGTAAAAAGATGTGCCCCTTGTAATCCCCCCCCCCCCGTGATGACAGGCCGGCCCCCCCCATGGCGCAAGGGGGGGCAGGGGTCACCAAGTGACGGTTGCCCCCAACCCTAGTTCCAGTGGAACCTAAAAAAAAATTTTCTTTGGTGCCTTTGGCGCCCAGTGTTTCCTTGCTTTTTGGACCAAGTGACGGTCCCCCCCCCCTACCCTCCATTGTACCCTCCCCCTTGGGGGAGGGGCGGGTACAATGGAGGGTACGACTTGCCTATCAACGAGCCCCGGCATCCGCCTTGGGTGCCCGTCACCCGGTTCACCAAGCACACTGGGTCACTGAGGCCTGTGCCTCTATCGAGGCCAAACGGCAAGAACTGGAGTGGATTGAGGGCCACACTAGCCACAACGTCAATGAGGCCATGGGCCATTTTGCGAAGCTGGGCACTACCTTCGCTCCCCCGAAGCCCGTTAAACCCGCCACCCCTCGCGATGTCAACCGACAACGCATCCCCCCCCCCCCCGCCCCCCAAAGTAATGGACACACGACCTTGTACCTCAGCACGCCCATGAGACCCGCCACCCTATATAAAAGAGGCCACCTAAATTTAAGTGCCTAGCTTGGCACAAATGCTTTAGTTGTGGGCAAGACAACAAAATTGTGCCACGAGCATCCCCTCTACACCCCCCATGTCCGTCACTAGCACTTCTGTCGCATGCTTCAGCCTGCAATGAAGAGATGAGGCAGGGTGCCCCCACAGGCTGCACCCATAGGCAGGGGCAGCAGGGCTTTCAACTGCGGGGGGGGGGGGGGGCAATAGAGCCCCTGAAAATTGTGGGGGGTCTGGGACAAGGGCTCTGTTGACGGGACCATTGATCAGTTATTATGCGCGCCAAACAAAAAATTTGAGCATTAAAAAGGGGCAATTTTTGTTTCACCAAATACACGGCAAATGATGACTTTTCTGAACCCCCTCAACGCGCTGATTCCAAAAATCCCAGTGCCGATTTTGGGCCCTGGGTCACCTGCGAGGCCCAGGGGTCATTCTTGGTAGGATTTTGGGGGTCCCGTCTTTTTTGGGGGGGGGGGTGTCTAGCCGCGGGGCTCTATCGACCCCACCCCCATTGAAAGCCCGCCTACCCAAGGGTGGGTGAAACCTCCGCTGGGGCCCCCTGAAATCAGGGAAGGAGAGTACTGGGGGCGTTTTCGCACAGCGCCAATCATTACGTTGTTCATCCCGGGAACACCCCTGCAAACCACCCCCCTACAGAAGTGCGCATGATCCATTCAAACCAGCATCGGGGGTGCGGAATTCAGACCCTGGGACCCGTGGCTACCGGGGGTGGAACACAGCCGACTTTTCGCACAGCGCACGGTGCGCCCCCACTGTGTAGGCGAGGTGCCACTGCCTGCAGGGCAACTTCTGCCGCCAACGTCGCCAGTCTTGGAGACCGACAGAGAACACAGTGTCGATTGCCACTGCGTCTCATCTCGATGGTGGGCCTTCACACCGCATCAGCACACAGAAAGCCTCTCCTCTTTGCTAGGCACGGACCTGACAGGGGAAACTGTGGGGGAAAATGCAGAAGAAAATGCGGATCGCCCCCCCCCCCCCCCCCGCCGCCGCGCCTGCAGGCTTCATATTTACCGTTTATTTACTTTTTTTGTTTTTGTAGCTTCAGACCAAGATGAGCTGGCGTAGCCCGCTCACTTCACAGTACTCCAAATGACCTCTCGGAATCAAGGGTCAGAGCTGTCCAGTGCTACGATGATCCCACAAATGACTGTGGTAGCGGATCTGACACGTAGTGGGGATTAGATAAGTCTGACGCCAGGTGATGCAGTGGGTGACTGCCACGCCCGCGGGCTTCATATTTACCGTTTATTTCATATTTCATATTTACCGACACTTCAGCAGAGTGCACCTTCGAGTACAGCTCAGGCGGCCATGCCTTACGGAATCAGGGCTGAGAGCCGTCCAAATCCGCACTGACCCCACCAGACTTGTGTGCGGCAAACCACACGTCGGCACACGGCAGCCCACCTCCCTGCCAGTCGTCGCCGGACGCCTGTCACATGCCATTGGAAAAATGTCGGGCACCTCCGAACAGTTTGGAATTCGGCCCAGCCAGCGTCTGCACCACCGCTGCAGATTGCTGATACCAGGAATTGAAGCAGGGGCTTCTCAATGGAGTGGGGTATGACATCCCTGACAAAGTGCAGAGTATGTGTGGGCCATCTCTGACAACGTACGGCTCAGGGGTGGTATTCGGTCCGATACTTGTTTCATCCATTTTTCAGATCTCCTGAAAATTCCAAGTGTCTTAAGGGGCGACAAAACAGTTCCCTGGCGCAATCAACATTCACACTGCATCAGTTCAATGTTTGATGGGACATGCTATGAAGAAATCTACATGAGCCATACATTTCATCCTTCAGAACTGCACATATCTACAATCCAATCAAACTGCATAATGCAACCTGAAGAAGAAGCCATATATCGGCACAGTTCCCGGGGGGGGGGGGGGGGTCGGTGTAAAGGGCCCGGGTTGGCATGCGGGCTCACCGGGGGGGGGGGGGTTATGCCGTTGAGGTGCATAAAACAGCACACGGGCAAGAAAAACAATCCGCCGTTCATAGTCGCCACACGTCGGCACACGCCAGCACACCTCCCTGCCAGACGTCGGCAGATGCAGCACCACTTCTCTGCCGGACGCCACCGGACACAAACCCAAGAACCCGCCGCACACCAGCATCAGGTCTGGACCCCACAAGGGACTGTGGTAGCGGGTTTGACACGCGGTGCGGAGTCACTAAATCTGAGACCATGCGTTGCGGTGAGGGGGTACCCGCACCGCGCGCACACCGCATCGCGTTGTTGACCAAACTCCCTCCATATGAGCCTTCCTTGGACCCCCGAACCAGGACACACCAAACGGGTTTCGGACGTTGCCTGTTGTTGGTGTGAAGAGTATTTTGGGTGTTGTTGCTTAACACGTCGCAATTTGTGGATGGTTGGTGGCAATTTCTGGGCAGAACTGAGGCAAGCAAGACTGTAGGGGAGGCAGTGTAGCATGTACAATCATCGTACTTCTCAGTTTAGGTCCCGCGTACATACGCATCCGGGAACCAAGGCGAATACACTCGCAATGCAGCACAGAGCAGGATTTGGTCATACCACCTTTCCAAGCCCTCAAACGGATTTGTTGCCCTTGTAAACCGGCTGCAAATTGAGTGCATAGGTCCTTGGCCGAAAAGCAATAACAATAACCCAATAACAACCCCAAGACACGCACCGCGGGCACCGCGTCGATTACTTTCTCAGTGGGAGGCTTAGGCATCCCAGTGGGCATAAGGCACAAGAGACTGAAGGCATACCCCCGTGGGTTGCCAACGAGGGCCATTGACCATTTCCGGCCGATTTCGGGTTATCGAAACCGCCGCAGGGGAGGGGTGTGGGTAGGGGTGTGGGGAGAGGGGGGGGATAGGCCGGGGGAGGAGCGTTCGAAGGGGAAAGGGGCAGGGGCAGGCGGACGGTGCGCAGGGGCAGTGTTAAGGCGTAGGTGTATCTGGGAGGCCTTTCTTTGCAGAGGAAGAAATACGCCAGGAGCCCGCCGAGGGGCACCGCAAGGAGTGCCAAGAGGCCCGGCCACGCAAGCACTGGTCCCTCCCCATCGACGACTCCACTGGGGCTGGGGCTGGGGCTGGGGCTGTTCGAGACATCAGAAAACCCCACTACTGAGGAGGTCCGAACAATCGTGACCGAACAAGTATGCAGTGAGGCGGCATCCTTCAGCGCTGCAAGCGCCTGTGCCCCACTGTCTCCCACGGAATTTCCACGAAGATCGAGGGACAGGGTATGCAGCGAGGGGGCATCCTTCAGCGCTGCAAGCGCCTGTGCCCCACTCTCTCCTACGGAATTTCCATGAAGATCGAGGGACAGGGTATGCAGTGAGGGGGCATCCTTCAGCGCTGCAAGCGCCTGTGCCCCACTCTCTCCCACGGAATTTCCGCCATGATCGAGCTACAGAGAGCGTACATTCCCAATGAGTCCCAGTACTCGCTGCACAATCTCTCCAGTGCACCTCAACTTCACATAACGATGAGTCCCAATCAGTTCCCTTAGCTTTCTCGGTTTCTTGACTCGGATGCAGGGGATAGGTGGCAGTGATTGCGCCAAATGACTTTTCAGGGTTACTTGACTCCGATTGCCACACAGATGTTTGCTTGGCAATCATTCGGTCCCAACTTGGGTGATTGAGGTCCAGGGTATGCAGTGAGGAGGGGTGTCCATGAGTGCTGCAAGCGCCTGTGCCCCACTCTCTCACGGGCAATCGTCAAGAGTAAGGATGAGGCAACGCAGTGAGGCGGCATCCTTCAGCGCTGCAAGCGCCTGTGCCCCACTGTCTCCCACGGAATTTCGACCAAGATCGAGGAACAGGGTATGCAGTGAGGCGGCATCCTTCAGCGCTGCAAGCGCCTGTGCCCCACTGTCTCCCACGGAATTTTCACGAAGATCAAGGGACAGGGTATGCAGTGAGGCGGCATCCTTCAGCGCTGCAAGCGCCTGTGCCCCACTCTCTCCCACGGAATTCCACAAAAGATAGAGCGACAGGGTATGCAGTGAGGGGGCAGCCTTCAGCGCTGCAAGCGCCTGTGCCCCACTGCCTCTCACGGAATTCCGCCCAAGATCGAGGGACAGGGTATGCAGTGAGGCGGCATCCTTCAGCGCTGCAAGCGCCTGTGCCCCACTCTCTCCCACGGAATTTCGACCAAGATCGAGGGACAGGCTATGCGATGAGGCGGCATCCTTCAGCGCTGCAAGCGCCTGTGCCCCACTCTCTCCCACGGAATTTTCATGAAGATCGAGGGACAGGGTATGCAGTGAAGCGGCATCCTTCAGCGCTGCAAGCGCCTGTGCCCCACTCTCTCCCACGGAATTTCCATGAAGATTGAGGGACGGGGTATGCAGTGAGGGGGCATCCTTCAGCGCTGCAAGCGCCTGTGCCCCACTGTCTCCCACGGAATTTCCGCGAAGATCGAGGGACAGGGTATGCAGTGAGGCGGCATCCTTCAGCACCGCAAGCGCCTGTGCCCCACTCTCTCCCACAGAATTTCCGCCATGATCGAGCTGCAGAGAGCGTACATTCCCAATGAGTCCTAGTACTCGCTGCACATTCTCTCCAGTGCACCTCAACTTCACATAACGATGAGTCCCAATCAGTTCCCTTAGCTTTTGACAAACTTGACTCAGTACATCTGAGTGAACAAGGTCGGCAATGACATCCCACACTTCCAAAGGCAATTGAAGAAGCATGTTACACCTGCATAGAAACAAAATGAGGAAACAGTCCGAGGGAGTGATTGAAGACGGGGGCATAATAGGGTGCAGCCCGGATACAACCACAGTTTCATTATCAATTGTGGTCCCATTGACCTCTGATGCGCAGCCCATTTTTTCATCAAACAGGGCATGCAACAGCTTCACGCCAGGTGTTTTCTGAGTGACGGGGTGGAATCTAGGACGCACCAGTCCACTTTGGGACCCCCACAGAAGGCACTACGCGTGGGAGGGGGCGGGGGGGTTCAGCCAAGCACCCACCCAACGAACCACGAATGCACCGCTCCCCCCTTTGCACAATCACGGGCAAAGCGCCAGGGGTCTCCGTGGTTGAACAAGCCCATCAGTACGCGCAAACACGGGCAACACTCTGCCGCCAAGAAACCTCCGAACACCATTCGGTGCAACATGAAAGCACTGCTCTCTGCCGGTGGGGTGTGTTTCATCGAGAAAAAAAATCGAAACAACGACTCACGGTCGAGGAGCTCGGGCTGCCCGTACTTCATCCAAAATTCAAACAAAGCGAGGATTGAGAGTCCCCAACCCCAACTCAAGGGGCCAGGCAACAAAGCGTGGATTGAGAGTCCCTAACCCCAACTCAAGGGGCCACACAACAAAGCGTGGATTGCGAGTCCCTAACCCCAACTCAAGGGGCCACGCGACAAAGTGTGGATTGAGAGTCCCTGACCAGAACTCAAGGGGCCACGCAACAAAGCGTGGATTGCGAGTCCCTCACCCCTGCCTTCTCGGGGGCCCAAAAGAGGGCGGGATTGCTACGTCACCCCTGCATTCTCGGGGATCCCCAAACAAAGGGGAACAAAATCAGAAGTGGCTGCCTCACCCCTGCCTTCTCGGGGGCCCAAAGAAGGGCGGAAATGCTACGTCACCCCTGCATTCTCGGGGGTCTCCAACAAAGGGGACAAAATCAGAAGTCAAAACCTACACTAGGGGTCACAACGACGCCCCTGGTATCTCAAAGTATGGGTCTCTAGTACAGCCAAACGCCCAAATAGCTACATTGCTACCTCACCCCTGCCGTATCGGGGATCCCCACCGCTTCAGAGCGGGGGGCACAATCAGAAGTGGCCCACAAGTGGGCGAAATGGCTACCTCACCCCTGCCGTATCGGGGATCCCCACCGCTTCAGAGCGGGGGGCAGAATCAGAAGTGGCCCACAAGTGGGCAAAGTGGCTACCTCACCCCTGCCGTATCGGGGATCCCCACCGCTTCAGAGCGGGGGGCAAAATCAGAAGTGGCCCACAAGTGGGCGAAATGGCTACCTCACCCGTGCCGTATCGGGGATCCCCACCGCTTCAGAGCGGGGGGCAGAATCAGAAGTGGCCCACAACTGGGCCAAGTAGCTCCCTCACCCATGCCGTATCGGGGATCCCCACCGCTTCAGAGCGGGGGGCAAAATCAGAAGTGGCCCACAAGTGGGCGAAATGGCTACCTCACCCCTGCCGTATCGGGGATCCCCACCGCTTCAGAGCGGGGGGCAGAATCAGAAGTGGCCCACAAGTGGGCAAAGTGGCTACCTCACCCCTGCCGTATCGGGGATCCCCACCGCTTCAGAGCGGGGGGCAGAATCAGAAGTGGCCCACAAGTGGGCGAAATGGCTACCTCACCCCTGCCGTATCGGGGATCCCCACCGCTTCAGAGCGGGGGGCAGAATCAGAAGTGGCCCACAAGTGGGCAAAGTGGCTACCTCACCCCTGCCGTATCAGGGATCCCCACCGCTTCAGAGCGGGGGGCAGAATCAGAAGTGGCCCACAAGTGGGCAAAGTGGCTACCTCACCCCTGCCGTATCGGGGATCCCCACCGCTTCAGAGCGGGGGGCAGAATCAGAAGTGGCCCACAAGTGGGCCAAGTGGCTACCTCACCCCTGCCGTATCGGGGATCCCCACCGCTTCAGAGCGGGGGGCAAAATCAGAAGTGGCCCACAAGTGGGCGAAATGGCTACCTCACCCCTGCCGTATCGGGGATCCCCACCGCTTCAGAGCGGGGGGCAGAATCAGAAGTGGCCCACAAGTGGGCCAAATGGCTACCTCACCCCTGCCGTATCGGGGATCCCCACCGCTTCAGAGCGGGGGGCAAAATCAGAAGTGGCCCACAAGTGGGCGAAATGGCTACCTCACCCCTGCCGTATCGGGGATCCCCACCGCTTCGGAGCGGGGGGCGGAATCAGAAGTGGCCCACAAGTGGGCAAAGTGGCTACCTCACCCCTGCCGTATCGGGGATCCCCAGCGCTTCAGAGCGGGGGGCAAAATCAGAAGTGGCCCACAAGTGGGCAAAGTGGCTACCTCACCCCTGCCGTATCGGGGATCCCCACCGCTTCAGAGCGGGGGGCAGAATCAGAAGTGGCCCACAAGTGGGCAAAATGGCTACCTCATCCGTGCCGTATCGGGGATCCCCACCGCTTCAGAGCGGGGGGCAGAATCAGAAGTGGCCCACAAGTGGGCAAAGTGGCTACCTCACCCCTGCCGTATCGGGGATCCCCACCGCTTCAGAGCGGGGGGCAGAATCAGAAGTGGCCCACAAGTGGGCCAAGTGGCTACCTCACCCCTGCCGTATCGGGGATCCCCACCGCTTCAGAGCGGGGGGCAAAATCAGAAGTGGCCCACAAGTGGGCGAAATGGCTACCTCACCCCTGCCGTATCGGGGATCCCCAGCGCTTCAGAGCGGGGGGCAGAATCAGAAGTGGCCCACAAGTGGGCCAAATGGCTACCTCACCCCTGCCGTATCGGGGATCCCCACCGCTTCAGAGCGGGGGGCAAAATGAGAAGTGGCCCACAAGTGGGCAAAGTGGCTACCTCACCCCTGCCGTATCGGGGATCCCCACCGCTTCAGAGCGGGGGGCAGAATCAGAAGTGGCCCACAAGTGGGCAAAATGGCTACCTCACCCGTGCCGTATCGGGGATCCCCACCGCTTCAGAGCGGGGGGGCAGAATCAGAAGTGGCCCACAAGTGGGCCAAGTGGCTACCTCACCCCTGCCGTATCGGGGATCCCCACCGCTTCAGAGCGGGGGGCAAAATCAGAAGTGGCCCACAAGTGGGCGAAATGGCTACCTCACCCCTGCCGTATCGGGGATCCCCACCGCTTCAGAGCGGGGGGCAGAATCAGAAGTGGCCCACAAGTGGGCCAAGTGGCTACCTCACGCCTGCCGTATCGGGGATCCCCACCGCTTCAGAGCGGGGGGCAGAATCAGAAGTGGCCCACAAGTGGGCGAAATGGCTACCTCACCCCTGCCGTATCGGGGATCCCCACCGCTTCAGAGCGGGGGGCAGAATCAGAAGTGGCCCACAAGTGGGCAAAGTGGCTACCTCACCCCTGCCGTATCGGGGATCCCCACCGCTTCAGAGCGGGGGGCAGAATCAGAAGTGGCCCACAAGTGGGCCAAGTGGCTACCTCACCCCTGCCGTATCGGGGATCCCCACCGCTTCAGGGCGGGGAGCAAAATCAGAAGTGGCCCACAAGTGGGCGAAATGGCTACCTCACCCGTGCCGTATCGGGGATCCCCACCGCTTCAGAGCGGGGGGAGAATCAGAAGTGGCCCACAAGTGGGCCAAATGGCTACCTCACCCCTGCCGTATCGGGGATCCCCACCGCTTCAGAGCGGGGGGCAAAATCAGAAGTGGCCCACAAGTGGGCGAAATGGCTACCTCACCCCTGCCGTATCGGGGATCCCCACCGCTTCGGAGCGGGGGGCAGAATCAGAAGTGGCCCACAAGTGGGCAAAGTGGCTACCTCACCCCTGCCGTATCGGGGATCCCCACCGCTTCAGAGCGG
Source organism: Eutreptiella sp. 'Long Island Sound 2002' (assembly GCA_964036045.1). Classification (NCBI taxonomy): domain Eukaryota; phylum Euglenozoa; class Euglenophyceae; order Eutreptiales; family Eutreptiaceae; genus Eutreptiella; species Eutreptiella sp. 'Long Island Sound 2002'. The sequence goes on along the minus strand of OZ038379.1, from coordinate 166,288,930 downwards.
GGGGCAGAATCAGAAGTGGCCCACAAGTGGGCCAAGTGGCTACCTCACCCCTGCCGTATCGGGGATCCCCACCGCTTCAGGGCGGGGAGCAAAATCAGAAGTGGCCCACAAGTGGGCGAAATGGCTACCTCACCCGTGCCGTATCGGGGATGCCCACCGCTTCAGAGCGGGGGGAGAATCAGAAGTGGCCCACAAGTGGGCCAAATGGCTACCTCACCCCTGCCGTATCGGGGATCCCCACCGCTTCAGAGCGGGGGGCAAAATCAGAAGTGGCCCACAAGTGGGCGAAATGGCTACCTCACCCCTGCCGTATCGGGGATCCCCACCGCTTCAGAGCGGGGGGCAGAATCAGAAGTGGCCCACAAGTGGGCCAAATGGCTACCTCACCCCTGCCGTATCGGGGATCCCCACCGCTTCAGAGCGGGGGGCAAAATCAGAAGTGGCCCACAAGTGGGCGAAATGGCTACCTCACCCCTGCCGTATCGGGGATCCCCACCGCTTCGGAGCGGGGGGCGGAATCAGAAGTGGCCCACAAGTGGGCAAAGTGGCTACCTCACCCCTGCCGTATCGGGGATCCCCACCGCTTCAGAGCGGGGGGCAAAATCAGAAGTGGCCCACAAGTGGGCAAAGTGGCTACCTCACCCCTGCCGTATCGGGGATCCCCACCGCTTCAGAGCGGGGGGCAGAATCAGAAGTGGCCCACAAGTGGGCACAATGGCTACCTCATCCGTGCCGTATCGGGGATCCCCACCGCTTCAGAGCGGGGGGCAGAATCAGAAGTGGCCCACAAGTGGGCAAAGTGGCTACCTCACCCCTGCCGTATCGGGGATCCCCACCGCTTCAGAGCGGGGGGCAGAATCAGAAGTGGCCCACAAGTGGGCCAAGTGGCTACCTCACCCCTGCCGTATCGGGGATCCCCACCGCTTCAGAGCGGGGGGCAAAATCAGAAGTGGCCCACAAGTGGGCGAAATGGCTACCTCACCCCTGCCGTATCGGGGATCCCCAGCGCTTCAAAGCGGGGGGCAGAATCAGAAGTGGCCCACAAGTGGGCCAAATGGCTACCTCACCCCTGCCGTATCGGGGATCCCCACCGCTTCAGAGCGGGGGGCAAAATGAGAAGTGGCCCACAAGTGGGCAAAGTGGCTACCTCACCCCTGCCGTATCGGGGATCCCCACCGCTTCAGAGCGGGGGGCAGAATCAGAAGTGGCCCACAAGTGGGCAAAATGGCTACCTCACCCGTGCCGTATCGGGGATCCCCACCGCTTCAGAGCGGGGGGGCAGAATCAGAAGTGGCCCACAAGTGGGCCAAGTGGCTACCTCACCCCTGCCGTATCGGGGATCCCCACCGCTTCAGAGCGGGGGGCAAAATCAGAAGTGGCCCACAAGTGGGCGAAATGGCTACCTCACCCCTGCCGTATCGGGGATCCCCACCGCTTCAGAGCGGGGGGCAGAATCAGAAGTGGCCCACAAGTGGGCCAAATGGCTACCTCACGCCTGCCGTATCGGGGATCCCCACCGCTTCAGAGCGGGGGGCAGAATCAGAAGTGGCCCACAAGTGGGCGAAATGGCTACCTCACCCCTGCCGTATCGGGGATCCCCACCGCTTCAGAGCGGGGGGCAGAATCAGAAGTGGCCCACAAGTGGGCAAAGTGGCTACCTCACCCCTGCCGTATCGGGGATCCCCACCGCTTCAGAGCGGGGGGCAGAATCAGAAGTGGCCCACAAGTGGGCCAAGTGGCTACCTCACCCCTGCCGTATCGGGGATCCCCACCGCTTCAGGGCGGGGAGCAAAATCAGAAGTGGCCCACAAGTGGGCGAAATGGCTACCTCACCCGTGCCGTATCGGGGATCCCCACCGCTTCAGAGCGGGGGGAGAATCAGAAGTGGCCCACAAGTGGGCCAAATGGCTACCTCACCCCTGCCGTATCGGGGATCCCCACCGCTTCAGAGCGGGGGGCAAAATCAGAAGTGGCCCACAAGTGGGCGAAATGGCTACCTCACCCCTGCCGTATCGGGGATCCCCACCGCTTCAGAGCGGGGGGAGAATCAGAAGTGGCCCACAAGTGGGCCAAATGGCTACCTCACCCCTGCCGTATCGGGGATCCCCACCGCTTCAGAGCGGGGGGCAGAATCAGAAGTGGCCCACAAGTGGGCCAAATGGCTACCTCACCCCTGCCGTATCGGGGATCCCCACCGCTTCAGAGCGGGGGGCAAAATGAGAAGTGGCCCACAAGTGGGCAAAGTGGCTACCTCACCCCTGCCGTATCGGGGATCCCCACCGCTTCAGAGCGGGGGGCAGAATCAGAAGTGGCCCACAAGTGGGCAAAATGGCTACCTCACCCGTGCCGTATCGGGGATCCCCACCGCTTCAGAGCGGGGGGGCAGAATCAGAAGTGGCCCACAAGTGGGCCAAGTGGCTACCTCACCCCTGCCGTATCGGGGATCCCCACCGCTTCAGAGCGGGGGGCAAAATCAGAAGTGGCCCACAAGTGGGCGAAATGGCTACCTCACCCCTGCCGTATCGGGGATCCCCACCGCTTCAGAGCGGGGGGCAGAATCAGAAGTGGCCCACAAGTGGGCCAAATGGCTACCTCACGCCTGCCGTATCGGGGATCCCCACCGCTTCAGAGCGGGGGGCAGAATCAGAAGTGGCCCACAAGTGGGCGAAATGGCTACCTCACCCCTGCCGTATCGGGGATCCCCACCGCTTCAGAGCGGGGGGCAGAATCAGAAGTGGCCCACAAGTGGGCAAAGTGGCTACCTCACCCCTGCCGTATCGGGGATCCCCACCGCTTCAGAGCGGGGGGCAGAATCAGAAGTGGCCCACAAGTGGGCCAAGTGGCTACCTCACCCCTGCCGTATCGGGGATCCCCACCGCTTCAGGGCGGGGAGCAAAATCAGAAGTGGCCCACAAGTGGGCGAAATGGCTACCTCACCCGTGCCGTATCGGGGATCCCCACCGCTTCAGAGCGGGGGGAGAATCAGAAGTGGCCCACAAGTGGGCCAAATGGCTACCTCACCCCTGCCGTATCGGGGATCCCCACCGCTTCAGAGCGGGGGGCAGAATCAGAAGTGGCCCACAAGTGGGCGAAATGGCTACCTCACCCCTGCCGTATCGGGGATCCCCACCGCTTCGGAGCGGGGGGCAGAATCAGAAGTGGCCCACAAGTGGGCAAAGTGGCTACCTCACCCCTGCCGTATCGGGGATCCCCACCGCTTCAGAGCGGGGGGCAGAATCAGAAGTGGCCCACAAGTGGGCCAAGTGGCTACCTCACCCCTGCCGTATCGGGGATCCCCACCGCTTCAGGGCGGGGAGCAAAATCAGAAGTGGCCCACAAGTGGGCGAAATGGCTACCTCACCCGTGCCGTATCGGGGATGCCCACCGCTTCAGAGCGGGGGGAGAATCAGAAGTGGCCCACAAGTGGGCCAAATGGCTACCTCACCCCTGCCGTATCGGGGATCCCCACCGCTTCAGAGCGGGGGGCAAAATCAGAAGTGGCCCACAAGTGGGCGAAATGGCTACCTCACCCCTGCCGTATCGGGGATCCCCACCGCTTCAGAGCGGGGGGCAGAATCAGAAGTGGCCCACAAGTGGGCCAAATGGCTACCTCACCCCTGCCGTATCGGGGATCCCCACCGCTTCAGAGCGGGGGGCAAAATCAGAAGTGGCCCACAAGTGGGCGAAATGGCTACCTCACCCCTGCCGTATCGGGGATCCCCACCGCTTCGGAGCGGGGGGCGGAATCAGAAGTGGCCCACAAGTGGGCAAAGTGGCTACCTCACCCCTGCCGTATCGGGGATCCCCACCGCTTCAGAGCGGGGGGCAAAATCAGAAGTGGCCCACAAGTGGGCAAAGTGGCTACCTCACCCCTGCCGTATCGGGGATCCCCAGCGCTTCAGAGCGGGGGGCAGAATCAGAAGTGGCCCACAAGTGGGCAAAATGGCTACCTCATCCGTGCCGTATCGGGGATCCCCACCGCTTCAGAGCGGGGGGCAGAATCAGAAGTGGCCCACAAGTGGGCAAAGTGGCTACCTCACCCCTGCCGTATCGGGGATCCCCACCGCTTCAGAGCGGGGGGCAGAATCAGAAGTGGCCCACAAGTGGGCCAAGTGGCTACCTCACCCCTGCCGTATCGGGGATCCCCACCGCTTCAGAGCGGGGGGCAAAATCAGAAGTGGCCCACAAGTGGGCGAAATGGCTACCTCACCCCTGCCGTATCGGGGATCCCCAGCGCTTCAGAGCGGGGGGCAGAATCAGAAGTGGCCCACAAGTGGGCCAAATGGCTACCTCACCCCTGCCGTATCGGGGATCCCCACCGCTTCAGAGCGGGGGGCAAAATAAGAAGTGGCCCACAAGTGGGCAAAGTGGCTACCTCACCCCTGCCGTATCGGGGATCCCCACCGCTTCAGAGCGGGGGGCAGAATCAGAAGTGGCCCACAAGTGGGCAAAATGGCTACCTCACCCGTGCCGTATCGGGGATCCCCACCGCTTCAGAGCGGGGGGGCAGAATCAGAAGTGGCCCACAAGTGGGCCAAGTGGCTACCTCACCCCTGCCGTATCGGGGATCCCCACCGCTTCAGAGCGGGGGGCAAAATCAGAAGTGGCCCACAAGTGGGCGAAATGGCTACCTCACCCCTGCCGTATCGGGGATCCCCACCGCTTCAGAGCGGGGGGCAGAATCAGAAGTGGCCCACAAGTGGGCCAAATGGCTACCTCACGCCTGCCGTATCGGGGATCCCCACCGCTTCAGAGCGGGGGGCAGAATCAGAAGTGGCCCACAAGTGGGCGAAATGGCTACCTCACCCCTGCCGTATCGGGGATCCCCACCGCTTCAGAGCGGGGGGCAGAATCAGAAGTGGCCCACAAGTGGGCAAAGTGGCTACCTCACCCCTGCCGTATCGGGGATCCCCACCGCTTCAGAGCGGGGGGCAGAATCAGAAGTGGCCCACAAGTGGGCCAAGTGGCTACCTCACCCCTGCCGTATCGGGGATCCCCACCGCTTCAGGGCGGGGAGCAAAATCAGAAGTGGCCCACAAGTGGGCGAAATGGCTACCTCACCCGTGCCGTATCGGGGATCCCCACCGCTTCAGAGCGGGGGGAGAATCAGAAGTGGCCCACAAGTGGGCCAAATGGCTACCTCACCCCTGCCGTATCGGGGATCCCCACCGCTTCAGAGCGGGGGGCAAAATCAGAAGTGGCCCACAAGTGGGCGAAATGGCTACCTCACCCCTGCCGTATCGGGGATCCCCACCGCTTCGGAGCGGGGGGCAGAATCAGAAGTGGCCCACAAGTGGGCAAAGTGGCTACCTCACCCCTGCCGTATCGGGGATCCCCACCGCTTCAGAGCGGGGGGCAGAATCAGAAGTGGCCCACAAGTGGGCCAAGTGGCTACCTCACCCCTGCCGTATCGGGGATCCCCACCGCTTCAGGGCGGGGAGCAAAATCAGAAGTGGCCCACAAGTGGGCGAAATGGCTACCTCACCCGTGCCGTATCGGGGATGCCCACCGCTTCAGAGCGGGGGGAGAATCAGAAGTGGCCCACAAGTGGGCCAAATGGCTACCTCACCCCTGCCGTATCGGGGATCCCCACCGCTTCAGAGCGGGGGGCAAAATCAGAAGTGGCCCACAAGTGGGCGAAATGGCTACCTCACCCCTGCCGTATCGGGGATCCCCACCGCTTCGGAGCGGGGGGCAGAATCAGAAGTGGCCCACAAGTGGGCAAAGTGGCTACCTCACCCCTGCCGTATCGGGGATCCCCACCGCTTCAGAGCGGGGGGCAAAATCAGAAGTGGCCCACAAGTGGGCGAAATGGCTACCTCACCCCTGCCGTATCGGGGATCCCCACCGCTTCAGAGCGGGGGGCAGAATCAGAAGTGGCCCACAAGTGGGCGAAATGGCTACCTCACCCCTGCCGTATCGGGGATCCCCACCGCTTCAGAGCGGGGGGCAGAATCAGAAGTGGCCCACAAGTGGGCCAAATGGCTACCTCACCCCTGCCGTATCGGGGATCCCCACCGCTTCAGAGCGGGGGGCAGAATCAGAAGTGGCCCACAAGTGGGCAAAATGGCTACCTCACCCCTGCCGTATCGGGGATCCCCACCGCTTCAAAGCGGGGGGCAGAATCAGAAGTGGCCCACAACTGGGCCAAGTGGCTACCTCACCCCTGCCGTATCGGGGATCCCCACCGCTTCAGAGCGCGGGGGCAGAATCAGAAGTGGCCCACAAGTGGGCAAAGTGGCTACCTCACCCCTGCCGTATCGGGGATCCCCACCGCTTCAGAGCGGGGGGCAGAATCAGAAGTGGCCCACAAGTGGGCAAAATGGCTACCTCACCCGTGCCGTATCGGGGATCCCCACCGCTTCAGAGCGGGGGGCAGAATCAGAAGTGGCCCACAAGTGGGCAAAGTGGCTACCTCACCCCTGCCGTATCGGGGATCCCCACCGCTTCAGAGCGGGGGGCAAAATCAGAAGTGGCCCACAAGTGGGCAAAGTGGCTACCTCACCCCTGCCGTATCGGGGATCCCCACCGCTTCAGAGCGGGGGGCAGAATCAGAAGTGGCCCACAAGAGGGCTAAGTGGCTACCTCACCCCTGCCGTATCGGGGATCCCCACCGCTTCAGAGCGGGGGGCAGAATCAGAAGTGGCCCACAAGTGGGCCAAATGGCTACCTCACCCCTGCCGTATCGGGGATCCCCACCGCTTCAGAGCGGGGGGCAAAATCAGAAGTGGCCCACAAGTGGGCAAAGTGGCTACCTCACCCCTGCCGTATCGGGGATCCCCACCGCTTCAGAGCGGGGGGCAGAATCAGAAGTGGCCCACAAGTGGGCCAAATGGCTACCTCACCCCTGCCGTATCGGGGATCCCCACCGCTTCGGAGCGGGGGGCAGAATCAGAAGTGGCCCACAAGTGGGCAAAGTGGCTACCTCACCCCTGCCGTATCGGGGATCCCCACCGCTTCAGAGCGGGGGGCAAAATCAGAAGTGGCCCACAAGTGGGCAAAGTGGCTACCTCACCCCTGCCGTATCGGGGATCCCCACCGCTTCAGAGCGGGGGGCAGAATCAGAAGTGGCCCACAAGAGGGCCAAGTGGCTACCTCACCCCTGCCGTATCGGGGATCCCCACCGCTTCAGAGCGGGGGGCAAAATCAGAAGTGGCCCACAAGTGGGCGAAATGGCTACCTCACCCCTGCCGTATCGGGGATCCCCACCGCTTCAGAGCGGGGGGCAGAATCAGAAGTGGCCCACAAGTGGGCCAAATGGCTACCTCACCCCTGCCGTATCGGGGATCCCCACCGCTTCAGAGCGGGGGGCAGAATCAGCAGTGGCCCACAAGTGGGCGAAATGGCTACCTCACCCCTGCCGTATCGGGGATCCCCACCGCTTCAGAGCGGGGGGCAAAATCAGAAGTGGCCCACAAGTGGGCAAAGTGGCTACCTCACCCCTGCCGTATCGGGGATCCGCACCGCTTCAAAGCGGGGGGCAGAATCAGAAGTGGCCCACAAGTGGGCCAAGTGGCTACCTCACCCCTGCCGTATCGGGGGTCCCCACCGCTTCAGAGCGGGGGGCAAAATCAGAAGTGGCCCACAAGTGGGCGAAATGGCTACCTCACCCGTGCCGTATCGGGGATCCCCACCGCTTCAGAGCGGGGGGAGAATCAGAAGTGGCCCACAAGTGGGCAAAGTGGCTACCTCACCCCTGCCGTATCGGGGATCCCCACCGCTTCAGAGCGGGGGGCAAAATCAGAAGTGGCCCACAAGTGGGCGAAATGGCTACCTCACCCCTGCCGTATCGGGGATCCCCACCGCTTCGGAGCGGGGGGCAAAATCAGAAGTGGCCCACAAGTGGGCAAAGTGGCTACCTCACCCCTGCCGTATCGGGGATCCCCACCGCTTCAGAGCGGGGGGCAAAATCAGAAGTGGCCCACAAGTGGGCAAAGTGGCTACCTCACCCCTGCCGTATCGGGGATCCCCACCGCTTCGGAGCGGGGGGCAGAATCAGAAGTGGCCCACAAGTGGGCAAAATGGCTACCTCACCCGTGCCGTATCGGGGATCCCCACCGCTTCAGAGCGGGGGGCAGAATCAGAAGTGGCCCACAAGTGGGCAAAGTGGCTACCTCACCCCTGCCGTATCGGGGATCCCCACCGCTTCAGAGCGGGGGGCAGAATCAGAAGTGGCCCACAAGTGGGCAAAGTGGCTACCTCACCCCTGCCGTATCGGGGATCCCCACCGCTTCAGAGCGGGGGGCAAAATCAGAAGTGGCCCACAAGTGGGCAAAGTGGCTACCTCACCCCTGCCGTATCGGGGATCCCCACCGCTTCAGAGCGGGGGGCAGAATCAGAAGTGGCCCACAAGTGGGCAAAGTGGCTACCTCACCCCTGCCGTATCGGGGATCCCCACCGCTTCAGAGCGGGGGGCAGAATCAGAAGTGGCCCACGAGTGGGCGAAATGGCTACCTCACCCCTGCCGTATCGGGGATCCCCACCGCTTCAGAGCGGGGGGCAGAATCAGAAGTGGCCCACAAGTGGGCGAAATGGCTACCTCACCCCTGCCGTATCGGGGATCCCCACCGCTTCAGAGCGGGGGGCAGAATCAGAAGTGGCCCACAAGTGGGCAAAGTGGCTACCTCACCCCTGCCGTATCGGGGATCCCCACCGTTTCAGAGCGGGGGGCAAAATCAGAAGTGGCCCACAAGTGGGCAAAGTGGCTACCTCACCCCTGCCGTATCGGGGATCCCCACCGCTTCAGAGCGGGGGGCAGAATCAGAAGTGGCCCACAAGTGGGCGAAATGGCTACCTCACCCCTGCCGTATCGGGGATCCCCACCGCTTCAGAGCGGGGGGCAGAATCAGAAGTGGCCCACAACTGGGCCAAGTAGCTACCTCACCCCTGCCGTATCGGGGATCCCCACCGCTTCAGAGCGGGGGGCAGAATCAGAAGTGGCCCACAACTGGGCCAAGTAGCTACCTCACCCATGCCGTATCGGGGATCCCCACCGCTTCAGAGCGGGGGGCAGAATCAGAAGTGGCCCACAAGTGGGCGAAATGGCTACCTCACCCCTGCCGTATCGGGGATCCCCACCGCTTCAGAGCGGGGGGCAGAATCAGAAGTGGCCCACAAGTGGGCAAAGTGGCTACCTCACCCCTGCCGTATCGGGGATCCCCACCGTTTCAGAGCGGGGGGCAAAATCAGAAGTGGCCCACAAGTGGGCGAAATGGCTACCTCACCCCTGCCGTATCGGGGATCCCCACCGCTTCAGAGCGGGGGGCAGAATCAGAAGTGGCCCACAAGTGGGCAAAGTGGCTACCTCACCCCTGCCGTATCGGGGATCCCCACCGCTTCAGAGCGGGGGGCAGAATCAGAAGTGGCCCACAAGTGGGCCAAGTGGCTACCTCACCCCTGCCGTATCGGGGATCCCCACCGCTTCAGGGCGGGGGGCAAAATCAGAAGTGGCCCACAAGTGGGCGAAATGGCTACCTCACCCCGACCGTATCGGGGATCCCCACCGCTTCAGAGCGGGGGGCAGAATCAGAAGTGGCCCACAAGTGGGCAAAGTGGCTACCTCACCCCTGCCGTATCGGGGATCCCCACCGCTTCAGAGCGGGGGGCAGAATCAGAAGTGGCCCACAAGTGGGCGAAATGGCTACCTCACCCCTGCCGTATCGGGGATCCCCACCGCTTCAGAGCGGGGGGCAGAATCAGAAGTGGCCCACAAGTGGGCAAAGTGGCTACCTCACCCCTGCCGTATCGGGGATCCCCACCGCTTCAGAGCGGGGGGCAGAATCAGAAGTGGCCCACAAGTGGGCCAAGTGGCTACCTCACCCCTGCCGTATCGGGGATCCCCACCGCTTCAAGGCGGGGGGCAAAATCAGAAGTGGCCCACAAGTGGGCGAAATGGCTACCTCACCCCGACCGTATCGGGGATCCCCACCGCTTCAGAGCGGGGGGCAGAATCAGAAGTGGCCCACAAGTGGGCCAAATGGCTACCTCACCCCTGCCGTATCGGGGATCCCCACCGCTTCAGAGCGGGGGGCAAAATCAGAAGTGGCCCACAAGTGGGCGAAATGGCTACCTCACCCCTGCCGTATCGGGGATCCCCACCGCTTCGGAGCGGGGGGCAGAATCAGAAGTGGCCCACAAGTGGGCAAAGTGGCTACCTCACCCCTGCCGTATCGGGGATCCCCACCGCTTCAGAGCGGGGGGCAAAATCAGAAGTGGCCCACAAGTGGGCAAAGTGGCTACCTCAACCCTGCCGTATCGGGGATCCCCACCGCTTCAGAGCGGGGGGCAGAATCAGAAGTGGCCCACAAGTGGGCAAAGTGGCTACCTCACCCCTGCCGTATCGGGGATCCCCACCGCTTCAGAGCGGGGGGCAGAATCAGAAGTGGCCCACAAGTGGGCAAAGTGGCTACCTCACCCCTGCCGTATCGGGGATCCCCACCGCTTCAGAGCGGGGGGCAGAATCAGAAGTGGCCCACAAGTGGGCAAAGTGGCTACCTCACCCCTGCCGTATCGGGGATCCCCACCGCTTCAGAGCGGGGGGCAGAATCAGAAGTGGCCCACAAGTGGGCGAAATGGCTACCTCACCCCTGCCGTATCGGGGATCCCCACCGCTTCAGAGCGGGGGGCAGAATCAGAAGTGGCCCACAAGTGGGCGAAATGGCTACCTCACCCCTGCCGTATCGGGGATCCCCACCGCTTCAGAGCGGGGGGCAGAATCAGAAGTGGCCCACAAGTGGGCCAAGTGGCTACCTCACCCCTGCCGTATCGGGGATCCCCACCGCTTCAGAGCGGGGGGCAAAATCAGAAGTGGCCCACAAGTGGGCGAAATGGCTACCTCAGCCCTGCCGTATCAGGGATCCCCACCGCTTCAGAGCGGGGGGCAGAATCAGAAGTGGCCCACAAGTGGGCCAAGTGGCTACCTCACCCCTGCCGTATCGGGGATCCCCACCGCTTCAGAGCGGGGGGCAAAATCAGAAGTGGCCCACAAGTGCCCGAAATGGCTACCTCACCCCTGCCGTGACGGGATCCCCACCGCTTCAGAGCGGGGGGCAGAATCAGAAGTGGCCCACAAGTGGGCCAAATGGCTACCTCACCCCTGCCGTATCGGGGATCCCCACCGCTTCAGAGCGGGGGGCAGAATCAGAAGTGGCCCACAAGTGGGCCAAGTGGCTACCTCACCCCTGCCGTATCGGGGATCCCCACCGCTTCAGAGCGGGGGGCAAAATCAGAAGTGGCCCACAAGTGGGCGAAATGGCTACCTCACCCCTGCCGTATCGGGGATCCCCACCGCTTCAGAGCGGGGGGCAGAATCAGAAGTGGCCCACAAGTGGGCCAAATGGCTACCTCACCCCTGCCGTATCGGGGATCCCCACCGCTTCAGAGCGGGGGGCAAAATCAGAAGTGGCCCACAAGTGGGCAAAGTGGCTACCTCACCCCTGCCGTATCGGGGATCCCCACCGCATCAGAGCGGGGGGCAGAATCAGAAGTGGCCCACAAGTGGGCAAAATGGCTACCTCACCCGTGCCGTATCGGGGATCCCCACCGCTTCAGAGCGGGGGGCAGAATCAGAAGTGGCCCACAAGTGGGCAAAGTGGCTACCTCACCCCTGCCGTATCGGGGATCCCCACCGCTTCAGAGCGGGGGGCAGAATCAGAAGTGGCCCACAAGTGGGCAAAGTGGCTACCTCACCCCTGCCGTATCGGGGATCCCCACCGCTTCAGAGCGGGGGGCAGAATCAGAAGTGGCCCACAAGTGGGCCAAGTGGCTACCTCACCCCTGCCGTATCGGGGATCCCCACCGCTTCAGAGCGGGGGGCAAAATCAGAAGTGGCCCACAAGTGGGCGAAATGGCTACCTCACCCCTGCCGTATCGGGGATCCCCACCGCTTCAGAGCGGGGGGCAGAATCAGAAGTGGCCCACAAGTGGGCCAAATGGCTACCTCACCCCTGCCGTATCGGGGATTCCCACCGCTTCAGAGCGGGGGGCAGAATCAGAAGTGGCCCACAAGTGGGCGAAATGGCTACCTCACCCCTGCCGTATCGGGGATCCCCACCGCTTCAGAGCGGGGGGCAGAATCAGAAGTGGCCCACAAGTGGGCAAAGTGGCTACCTCACCCCTGCCGTATCGGGGATCCCCACCGCTTCAGAGCGGGGGGCAGAATCAGAAGTGGCCCACAAGTGGGCCAAGTGGCTACCTCACCCCTGCCGTATCGGGGATCCCCACCGCTTCAGAGCGGGGGGCAAAATCAGAAGTGGCCCACAAGTGGGCGAAATGGCTACCTCACCCCTGCCGTATCGGGGATCCCCACCGCTTCAGAGCGGGGGGCAGAATCAGAAGTGGCCCACAAGTGGGCCAAATGGCTACCTCACCCCTGCCGTATCGGGGATCCCCACCGCTTCAGAGCGGGGGGCAAAATCAGAAGTGGCCCACAAGTGGGCGAAATGGCTACCTCACCCCTGCCGTATCGGGGATCCCCACCGCTTCGGAGCGGGGGGCAGAATCAGAAGTGGCCCACAAGTGGGCAAAGTGGCTACCTCACCCCTGCCGTATCGGGGATCCCCACCGCTTCAGAGCGGGGGGCAAAATCAGAAGTGGCCCACAAGTGGGCAAAGTGGCTACCTCACCCCTGCCGTATCGGGGATCCCCACCGCTTCAGAGCGGGGGGCAGAATCAGAAGTGGCCCACAAGTGGGCAAAGTGGCTACCTCACCCCTGCCGTATCGGGGATCCCCACCGCTTCAGAGCGGGGGGCAGAATCAGAAGTGGCCCACAAGTGGGCCAAGTGGCTACCTCACCCCTGCCGTATCGGGGATCCCAGCCGCTTCAGAGCGGGCGGCAAAATCAGAAGTGGCCCACAAGTGGGCGAAATGGCTACCTCACCCGTGCCGTATCGGGGATCCCCACCGCTTCAGAGCGGGGGGCAGAATCAGAAATGGCCCACAAGTGGGCCAAATGGCTACCTCACCCCTGCCGTATCGGGGATCCCCACCGCTTCAGAGCGGGGGGCAGAATCAGAAGTGGCCCACAAGTGGGCCAAGTGGCTACCTCACCCCTGCCGTATCGGGGATCCCCACCGCTTCAGAGCGGGGAGCAAAATCAGAAGTGGCCCACAAGTGGGCGAAATGGCTACCTCACCCCTGCCGTATCGGGGATCCCCACCGCTTCAGAGCGGGGGGCAGAATCAGAAGTGGCCCACAAGTGGGCCAAATGGCTACCTCACCCCTGCCGTATCGGGGATCCCCACCGCTTCAGAGCGGGGGGCAAAATCAGAAGTGGCCCACAAGTGGGCAAAGTGGCTACCTCACCCCTGCCGTATCGGGGATCCCCACCGCTTCAGAGCGGGGGGCAGAATCAGAAGTGGCCCACAAGTGGGCAAAATGGCTACCTCACCCGTGCCGTATCGGGGATCCCCACCGCTTCAGAGCGGGGGGCAGAATCAGAAGTGGCCCACAAGTGGGCAAAGTGGCTACCTCACCCCTGCCGTATCGGGGATCCCCACCGCTTCAGAGCGGGGGGCAGAATCAGAAGTGGCCCACAAGTGGGCAAAGTGGCTACCTCACCCCTGCCGTATCGGGGATCCCCACCGCTTCAGAGCGGGGGGCAGAATCAGAAGTGGCCCACAAGTGGGCCAAGTGGCTACCTCACCCCTGCCGTATCGGGGATCCCCACCGCTTCAGAGCGGGGGGCAAAATCAGAAGTGGCCCACAAGTGGGCGAAATGGCTACCTCACCCCTGCCGTATCGGGGATCCCCACCGCTTCAGAGCGGGGGGCAGAATCAGAAGTGGCCCACAAGTGGGCCAAATGGCTACCTCACCCCTGCCGTATCGGGGATCCCCACCGCTTCAGAGCGGGGGGCAGAATCAGAAGTGGCCCACAAGTGGGCGAAATGGCTACCTCACCCCTGCCGTATCGGGGATCCCCACCGCTTCAGAGCGGGGGGCAGAATCAGAAGTGGCCCACAAGTGGGCAAAGTGGCTACCTCACCCCTGCCGTATCGGGGATCCCCACCGCTTCAGAGCGGGGGGCAGAATCAGAAGTGGCCCACAAGTGGGCCAAGTGGCTACCTCACCCCTGCCGTATCGGGGATCCCCACCGCTTCAGAGCGGGGGGCAAAATCAGAAGTGGCCCACAAGTGGGCGAAATGGCTACCTCACCCCTGCCGTATCGGGGATCCCCACCGCTTCAGAGCGGGGGGCAGAATCAGAAGTGGCCCACAAGTGGGCCAAATGGCTACCTCACCCCTGCCGTATCGGGGATCCCCACCGCTTCAGAGCGGGGGGCAAAATCAGAAGTGGCCCACAAGTGGGCGAAATGGCTACCTCACCCCTGCCGTATCGGGGATCCCCACCGCTTCGGAGCGGGGGGCAGAATCAGAAGTGGCCCACAAGTGGGCAAAGTGGCTACCTCACCCCTGCCGTATCGGGGATCCCCACCGCTTCAGAGCGGGGGGCAAAATCAGAAGTGGCCCACAAGTGGGCAAAGTGGCTACCTCACCCCTGCCGTATCGGGGATCCCCACCGCTTCAGAGCGGGGGGCAGAATCAGAAGTGGCCCACAAGTGGGCAAAGTGGCTACCTCACCCCTGCCGTATCGGGGATCCCCACCGCTTCAGAGCGGGGGGCAGAATCAGAAGTGGCCCACAAGTGGGCAAAGTGGCTACCTCGCCCCTGCCGTATCGGGGATCCCCACCGCTTCGAGCGGGGGGCAAAATCAGAAGTGGCCCACAAGTGGGCAAAGTGGCTACCTCACCCCTGCCGTATCGGGGATCCCCACCGCTTCAGAGCGGGGGGCAGAATCAGAAGTGGCCCACAAGTGGGCAAAGTGGCTACCTCACCCCTGCCGTATCGGGGATCCCCACCGCTTCAGAGCGGGGGGCAGAATCAGAAGTGGCCCACAAGTGGGCAAAGTGGCTACCTCACCCCTGCCGTATCGGGGATCCCCACCGCTTCAGAGCGGGGGGCAGAATCAGAAGTGGCCCACAAGTGGGCGTAATGGCTACCTCACCCCTGCCGTATCGGGGATCCCCACCGCTTCAGAGCGGGGGGCAGAATCAGAAGTGGCCCACAAGTGGGCGAAATGGCTACCTCACCCCTGCCGTATCGGGGATCCCCACCGCTTCAGAGCGGGGGGCAGAATCAGAAGTGGCCCACAAGTGGGCAAAGTGGCTACCTCACCCCTGCCGTATCGGGGATCCCCACCGCTTCAGAGCGGGGGGCAAAATCAGAAGTGGCCCACAAGTGGGCGAAGTGGCTACCTCACCCCTGCCGTATCGGGGATCCCCACCGCTTCAGAGCGGGGGGCAGAATCAGAAGTGGCCCACAAGTGGGCGAAATGGCTACCTCACCCCTGCCGTATCGGGGATCCCCACCGCTTCAGAGCGGGGGGCAGAATCAGAAGTGGCCCACAAGTGGGCCAAATGGCTACCTCACCCCTGCCGTATCGGGGATCCCCACCGCTTCAGAGCGGGGGGCAGAATCAGAAGTGGCCCACAAGTGGGCAAAGTGGCTACCTCACCCCTGCCGTATCGGGGATCCCCACCGCTTCAGAGCGGGGGGCAAAATCAGAAGTGGCCCACAAGTGGGCGAAATGGCTACCTCACCCCTGCCGTATCGGGGATCCCCACCGCTTCAGAGCGGGGGCAGAATCAGAAGTGGCCCACAAGTGGGCGAAATGGCTACCTCACCCCTGCCGTATCGGGGATCCCCACCGCTTCAGAGCGGGGGGCAGAATCAGAAGTGGCCCACAAGTGGGCAAAGTGGCTACCTCACCCCTGCCGTATCGGGGATCCCCACCGCTTCAGAGCGGGGGGCAAAATCAGAAGTGGCCCACAAGTGGGCAAAGTGGCTACCTCACCCCTGCCGTATCGGGGATCCCCACCGCTTCAGAGCGGGGGGCAGAATCAGAAGTGGCCCACAAGTGGGCAAAGTGGCTACCTCACCCCTGCCGTATCGGGGATCCCCACCGCTTCAGGGCGGGGGGCAGAATCAGAAGTGGCCCACAAGTGGGCAAAGTGGCTACCTCACCCCTGCCGTATCGGGGATCCCCACCGCTTCAGAGCGGGGGGCAGAATCAGAAGTGGCCCACAAGTGGGCGTAATGGCTACCTCACCCCTGCCGTATCGGGGATCCCCACCGCTTCAGAGCGGGGGGCAGAATCAGAAGTGGCCCACAAGTGGGCGAAATGGCTACCTCACCCCTGCCGTATCGGGGATCCCCACCGCTTCAGAGCGGGGGGCAGAATCAGAAGTGGCCCACAAGTGGGCAAAGTGGCTACCTCACCCCTGCCGTATCGGGGATCCCCACCGCTTCAGAGCGGGGGGCAAAATCAGAAGTGGCCCACAAGTGGGCGAAGTGGCTACCTCACCCCTGCCGTATCGGGGATCCCCACCGCTTCAGAGCGGGGGGCAGAATCAGAAGTGGCCCACAAGTGGGCGAAATGGCTACCTCACCCCTGCCGTATCGGGGATCCCCACCGCTTCAGAGCGGGGGGCAGAATCAGAAGTGGCCCACAAGGGTGCCAAATGGCTACCTCACCCCTGCCGTATCGGGGATCCCCACCGCTTCAGAGCGGGGGGCAGAATCAGAAGTGGCCCACAAGTGGGCGAAATGGCTACCTCGCCCCTGCCGTATCGGGGATCCCCACCGCTTCAAAGCGGGGGGCAGAATCAGAAGTGGCCCACAAGTGGGCGAAATGGCTACCTCACCCCTGCCGTATCGGGGATCCCCACCGCTTCAGAGCGCGGGGGCAGAATCAGAAGTGGCCCACAAGTGGGCAAAGTAGCTACCTCACCCCTGCCGTATCGGGGATCCCCACCGCTTCAGAGCGGGGGGCAAAATCAGAAGTGGCCCACAAGTGGGCAAAGTGGCTACCTCACCCCTGCCGTATCGGGGATCCCCACCGCTTCAGAGCGGGGGGCAGAATCAGAAGTGGCCCACAAGTGGGGAAAGTGGCTACCTCAGCCCTGCCGTATCGGGGATCCCCACCGCTTCGGAGCGGGGGGCAGAATCAGAAGTGGCCCACAACTGGGCCAAGTGGCTACCTCACCCCTGCCGTATCGGGGATCCCCACCGCTTCAGAGCGGGGGGCAGAATCAGAAGTGGCCCACGAGTGGGCGAAGTGGCTACCTCACCCCTGCCGTATCGGGGATCCCCACCGCTTCAGAGCGGGGGGCAGAATCAGAAGTGGCCCACAAGTGGGCAAAGTGGCTACCTCACCCCTGCCGTATCGGGGATCCCCACCGCTTCAGAGCGGGGGGCAGAATCAGAAGTGGCCCACAAGTGGGCGAAATGGCTACCTCACCCCTGCCGTATCGGGGATCCCCACCGCTTCAGAGCGGGGGGCAGAATCAGAAGTGGCCCACAAGTGGGCGAAATGGCTACCTCACCCCTGCCGTATCGGGGATCCCCACCGCTTCAGAGCGCGGGGGCAGAATCAGAAGTGGCCCACAAGTGGGCAAAGTGGCTACCTCAGCCCTGCCGTATCGGGGATCCCCACCGCTTCAGAGCGGGGGGCAAAATCAGAAGTGGCCCACAAGTGGGCGAAATGGCTACCTCACCCCTGCCGTATCGGGGATCCCCACCGCTTCAGAGCGGGGGGCAGAATCAGAAGTGGCCCACAAGTGGGCAAAGTGGCTACCTCACCCCTGCCGTATCGGGGATCCCCACCGCTTCAGAGCGGGGGGCAGAATCAGAAGTGGCCCACAAGTGGGCGAAATGGCTACCTCACCCCTGCCGTATCGGGGATCCCCACCGCTTCAGAGCGGGGGGCAGAATCAGAAGTGGCCCACAAGTGGGCCAAATGGCTACCTCACCCCTGCCGTATCGGGGATCCCCACCGCTTCAGAGCGGGGGGCAGAATCAGAAGTGGCCCACAAGTGGGCGAAATGGCTACCTCACCCCTGCCGTATCGGGGATCCCCACCGCTTCAAAGCGGGGGGCAGAATCAGAAGTGGCCCACAAGTGGGCGAAATGGCTACCTCACCCCTGCCGTATCGGGGATCCCCACCGCTTCAGAGCGCGGGGGCAGAATCAGAAGTGGCCCACAAGTGGGCAAAGTGGCTACCTCACCCCTGCCGTATCGGGGATCCCCACCGCTTCAGAGCGGGGGGCAAAATCAGAAGTGGCCCACAAGTGGGCAAAGTGGCTACCTCACCCCTGCCGTATCGGGGATCCCCACCGCTTCAGAGCGGGGGGCAGAATCAGAAGTGGCCCACAAGTGGGGAAAGTGGCTACCTCAGCCCTGCCGTATCGGGGATCCCCACCGCTTCGGAGCGGGGGGCAGAATCAGAAGTGGCCCACAACTGGGCCAAGTGGCTACCTCACCCCTGCCGTATCGGGGATCCCCACCGCTTCAGAGCGGGGGGCAGAATCAGAAGTGGCCCACAAGTGGGCAAAGTGGCTACCTCACCCCTGCCGTATCGGGGATCCCCACCGCTTCAGAGCGGGGGGCAGAATCAGAAGTGGCCCACAAGTGGGCAAAGTGGCTACCTCACCCCTGCCGTATCGGGGATCCCCACCGCTTCAGAGCGGGGGGCAGAATCAGAAGTGGCCCACAAGTGGGCCAAGTGGCTACCTCACCCCTGCCGTATCGGGGATCCCCACCGCTTCAGAGCGGGGGGCAGAATCAGAAGTGGCCCACAAGTGGGCGAAATGGCTACCTCACCCCTGCCGTATCGGGGATCCCCACCGCTTCAGAGCGCGGGGGCAGAATCAGAAGTGGCCCACAAGTGGGCAAAGTGGCTACCTCAGCCCTGCCGTATCGGGGATCCCCACCGCTTCAGAGCGGGGGGCAAAATCAGAAGTGGCCCACGAGTGGGCGAAGTGGCTACCTCACCCCTGCCGTATCGGGGATCCCCACCGCTTCAGAGCGGGGGGCAGAATCAGAAGTGGCCCACAAGTGGGCAAAGTGGCTACCTCACCCCTGCCGTATCGGGGATCCCCACCGCTTCAGAGCGGGGGGCAGAATCAGAAGTGGCCCACAAGTGGGCAAAGTGGCTACCTCACCCCTGCCGTATCCGGGATCCCCACCGCTTCAGAGCGGGGGGCAGAATCAGAAGTGGCCCACAAGTGGGCGAAATGGCTACCTCACCCCTGCCGTATCGGGGATCCCCAGCGCTTCAGAGCGGGGGGCAGAATCAGAAGTGGCCCACAAGCGGGCGAAATGGCTACCTCACCCCTGCCGTATCGGGGATCCCCACCGCTTCAGAGCGCGGGGGCAGAATCAGAAGTGGCCCACAAGTGGGCAAAGTGGCTACCTCAGCCCTGCCGTATCGGGGATCCCCACCGCTTCAGAGCGGGGGGCAGAATCAGAAGTGGCCCACAAGTGGGCAAAGTGGCTACCTCACCCCTGCCGAATCGGGGATCCCCACCGCTTCAGAGCGGGGGGCAGAATCAGAAGTGGCCCACAAGTGGGGAAAGTGGCTACCTCACCCCTGCCGTATCAGGGATCCCCACCGCTTCAGAGCGGGGGGCAGAATCAGAAGTGGCCCACAAGTGGGCAAAGTGGCTACCTCACCCCTGCCGTATCGGGGATCCCCACCGCTTCAGAGCGGGGGGCAAAATCAGAAGTGGCCCACGAGTGGGCGAAGTGGCTACCTCACCCCTGCCGTATCGGGGATCCCAACCGCTTCAGAGCGGGGGGCAGAATCAGAAGTGGCCCACAAGTGGGCAAAGTGGCTACCTCACCCCTGCCGTATCGGGGATCCCCACCGCTTCAGAGCGGGGGGCAGAATCAGAAGTGGCCCACAAGTGGGAGAAATGGCTACCTCACCCCTGCCGTATCGGGGATCCCCACCGCTTCAAAGCGGGGGGCAAAATCAGAAGTGGCCCACAAGTGGGCGAAATGGCTACCTCACCCCTGCCGTATCGGGGATCCCCACCGCTTCAGAGCGGGGGGCAGAATCAGAAGTGGCCCACAAGTGGGCAAAGTGGCTACCTCACCCCTGCCGTATCGGGGATCCCCACCGCTTCAGAGCTGGGGGCAGAATCAGAAGTGGCCCACAAGTGGGCAAAGTGGCTACCTCACCCCTGCCGTATCGGGGATCCCCACCGCTTCAGAGCGGGGGGCAGAATCAGAAGTGGCCCACAAGTGGGCGAAGTGGCTACCTCACCCCTGCCGTATCGGGGATCCCCACCGCTTCAGAGCGGGGGGCAGAATCAGAAGTGGCCCACAAGTGGGCAAAGTGGCTACCTCACCCCTGCCGTATCGGGGATCCCCACCGCTTCAGAGCGGGGGGCAGAATCAGAAGTGGCCCACAAGTGGGCAAAGTGGCTACCTCACCCCTGCCGTATCGGGGATCCCCACCGCTTCAGAGCGGGGGGCAGAATCAGAAGTGGCCCACAAGTGGGCAAAATGGCTACCTCACCCCTGCCGAATCGGGGATCCCCACCGCTTCACAGCGGGGGGCAGAATCAGAAGTGGCCCACAAGTGGGGAAAGTGGCTACCTCACCCCTGCCGTATCGGGGATCCCCACCGCTTCAAAGCGGGGGGCAGAATCAGAAGTGGCCCACAAGTGGGCAAAGTGGCTACCTCACCCCTGCCGTATCGGGGATCCCCACCGCTTCAGAGCGGGGGGCAAAATCAGAAGTGGCCCACGAGTGGGCAAAGTGGCTACCTCACCCCTGCCGTATCGGGGATCCCAACCGCTTCAAAGCGGGGGGCAGAATCAGAAGTGGCCCACAAGTGGGCAAAGTGGCTACCTCACCACTGCCGTATCGGGGATCCCCACCGCTTCAGAGCGGGGGGCAGAATCAGAAGTGGCCCACAAGTGGGCGAAATGGCTACCTCACCCCTGCCGTATCGGGGATCCCCACCGCTTCAGAGCGGGGGGGCAGAATCAGAAGTGGCCCACAAGTGGGCAAAGTGGCTACCCCACCCCTGCCGTATCGGGGATCCCCACCGCTTCAGAGCGGGGGGCAGAATCAGAAGTGGCCCACAAGTGGGCAAAGTGGCTACCTCACCCCTGCCGTATCGGGGATCCCCACCGCTTCAGAGCGGGGGGCAGAATCAGAAGTGGCCCACAAGTAAGCGAAATGGCTACCTCACCCCTGCCGTATCGGGGATCCCCACCGCTTCAGAGCGGGGGGCAGAATCAGAAGTGGCCCACAAGTGGGCGAAATGGCTACCTCACCCCTGCCGTATCGGGGATCCCCACCGCTTCAGAGCGAGGGGCAGAATCAGAAGTGGCCCACAAGTGGGCAAAGTGGCTACCTCACCCCTGCCGTATCGGGGATCCCCACCGCTTCAAAGCGGGGGGCAGAATCAGAAGTGGCCCACAAGTGGGCGAAATGGCTACCTCACCCCTGCCGTATTGGGGATCCCCACCGCTTCAGAGCGGGAGGCAGAATCAGAAGTGGCCCACAACTGGGCAAAGTGCCTACCTCACCCCTGCCGTATCGGGGATCCCCACCGCTTCAGAGCGGAGGGCAGAATCAGAAGTGGCCCACAAGTGGGCAAAGTGGCTACCTCACCCCTGCCGTATCGGGGATCCCCACCGCTTCACAGCGCGGGGCAGAATCAGAAGTGGCCCACGAGTGGGCCAAATGGCTACCTCACCCCTGCCGTATCGGGGATCCCCACCGCTTCAGAGCGGGGGGCAGAATCAGAAGTGGCCCACAAGTGGGCGAAGTGGCTACCTCACCCCTGCCGTATCGGGGATCCCCACCGCTTCAGAGCGGGGGGCAGAATCAGAAGTGGCCCACAAGTGGGCAAAGTGGCTACCTCACCCCTGCCGTATCGGGGATCCCCACCGCTTCAGAGCGGGAGGCAGAATCAGAAGTGGCCCACAAGTGGGCGAAATGGCTACCTCACCCCTGCCGTATCAGGGATCCCCACCGCTTCAGAGCGGGGGGCAGAATCAGAAGTGGCCCACAAGTGGGCAAAGTGGCTACCTCACCCCTGCCGTATCGGGGATCCCCACCGCTTCAGAGCGGGGGGCAAAATCAGAAGTGGCCCACAAGTGGGCGAAATGGCTACCTCACCCCTGCCGTATCGGGGATCCGCACCGCTTCAGAGCGGGGGGCAGAATCAGAAGTGGCCCACAAGTGGGCGAAATGGCTACCTCACCCCTGCCGTATCCGGGATCCCCACCGCTTCAGAGCGGGGGGCAGAATCAGAAGTGGCCCACAAGTGGGCAAAGTGGCTACCTCACCCCTGCCGTATCGGGGATCCCCACCGCTTCAGAGCGGGGGGCAGAATCAGAAGTGGCCCACAAGTGGGCCAAATGGCTACCTCACCCCTGCCGTATCGGGGATCCCCACCGCTTCAGAGTGGGGGGCAGAATCAGAAGTGGCCCACAAGTAAGCGAAATGGCTACCTCACCCCTGCCGTATCGGGGATCCCCACCGCTTCAGAGCGGGGGGCAGAATCAGAAGTGGCCCACAAGTGGGCCAAATGGCTACCTCACCCCTGCCGTATCAGGGATCCCCACCGCTTCGGAGCGGGGGGCAGAATCAAAAGTGGCCCACAAGTGGGCAAAGTGGCTACCTCACCCCTGCCGTATCGGGGATCCCCACCGCTTCAGAGCGGGGGGCAGAATCAGAAGTGGCCCACAAGTGGGCAAAGTGGCTACCTCACCCCTGCCGTATCGGGGATCCCCACCGCTTCAGAGCGGGGGGCAGAATCAGAAATGGCCCACAAGTGGGCAAAGTGGCTACCTCACCCCTGCCGTATCGGGGATCCCCACCGCTTCAGAGCGGGGGGCAAAATCAGAAGTGGCCCACAAGTGGGCGAAATGGCTACCTCACCCCTGCCGTATCGGGGATCCCCACCGCTTCAGAGCGGGGGGCAAAATCAGAAGTGGCCCACAAGTGGGCGAAATGGCTACCTCACCCCTGCCGTATCGGGGATCCCCACCGCTTCAGAGCGGGGGGCAAAATCAGAAGTGGCCCACAAGTGGGCAAAGTGGCTACCTCACCCCTGCCGTATCGGGGATCCCCACCGCTTCAGAGCGGGGGGCAGAATCAGAAGTGGCCCACAAGTGGGCCAAGTGGCTACCTCACCCCTGCCGTATCGGGGATCCCCACCGCTTCACAGCGGGGGGCAGAATCAGAAATGGCCCACAAGTGGGCAAAATGGCTACCTCACCCCTGCCGTATCGGGGATCCCCACCGCTTCAGAGCGGGGGGCAGAATCACAAGTGGCCCACAAGTGGGCAAAGTGGCTACCTCACCCCTGCCGTATCGGGGATCCCCACCGCTTCAGAGCGGGGGGCAAAATCAGAAATGGCCCACAAGTGGGCAAAGTGGCTACCTCACCCCTGCCGTATCGGGGATCCCCACCGCTTCAGAGCGGGGGGCAAAATCAGAAGTGGCCCACAAGTGGGCAAAGTGGCTACCTCACCACTGCCGTATCGGGGATCCCCACCGCTTCAGAGCGGGGGGCAGAATCAGAAGTGGCCCACAAGTGGGCGAAATGGCTACCTCACCCCTGCCGTATCGGGGATCCCCACCGCTTCAGAGCGGGGGGCAGAATCAGAAGTGGCCCACAAGTGGGCGAAATAGCTACCTCACCCCTGCCGTATCGGGGATCCCCACCGCTTCAGAGCGCGGGGGCAGAATCAGAAGTGGCCCACAAGTGGGCAAAGTGGCTACCCCACCCCTGCCGTATCGGGGATCCCCACCGCTTCAGAGCGGGGGGCAGAATCAGAAGTGGCCCACAAGTGGGCAAAGTGGCTACCTCACCCCTGCCGTATCGGGGATCCCCACCGCTTCAGAGCGGGGGGCAGAATCAGAAGTGGCCCACAAGTAAGCGAAATGGCTACCTCACCCCTGCCGTATCGGGGATCCCCACCGCTTCAGAGCGAGGGGCAGAATCAGAAGTGGCCCACAAGTGGGCAAAGTGGCTACCTCACCCCTGCCGTATCGGGGATCCCCACCGCTTCAAAGCGGGGGGCAGAATCAGAAGTGGCCCACAAGTGGGCGAAATGGCTACCTCACCCCTGCCGTATTGGGGATCCCCACCGCTTCAGAGCGGGGGGCAGAATCAGAAGTGGCCCACAACTGGGCAAAGTGCCTACCTCACCCCTGCCGTATCGGGGATCCCCACCGCTTCAGAGCGGAGGGCAGAATCAGAAGTGGCCCACAAGTGGGCAAAGTGGCTACCTCACCCTTGCCGTATCGGGGATCCCCACCGCTTCACAGCGCGGGGCAGAATCAGAAGTGGCCCACGAGTGGGCCAAATGGCTACCTCACCCCTGCCGTATCGGGGATCCCCACCGCTTCAGAGCGGGGGGCAGAATCAGAAGTGGCCCACAAGTGGGCGAAGTGGCTACCTCACCCCTGCCGTATCGGGGATCCCCACCGCTTCAGAGCGGGGGGCAGAATCAGAAGTGGCCCACAAGTGGGCAAAGTGGCTACCTCACCCCTGCCGTATCGGGGATCCCCACCGCTTCAGAGCGGGAGGCAGAATCAGAAGTGGCCCACAAGTGGGCGAAATGGCTACCTCACCCCTGCCGTATCAGGGATCCCCACCGCTTCAGAGCGGGGGGCAGAATCAGAAGTGGCCCACAAGTGGGCAAAGTGGCTACCTCAGCCCTGCCGTATCGGGGATCCCCACCGCTTCAGAGCGGGGGGCAAAATCAGAAGTGGCCCACAAGTGGGCGAAATGGCTACCTCACCCCTGCCGTATCGGGGATCCGCACCGCTTCAGAGCGGGGGGCAGAATCAGAAGTGGCCCACAAGTGGGCCAAATGGCTACCTCACCCCTGCCGTATCCGGGATCCCCACCGCTTCAGAGCGGGGGGCAGAATCAGAAGTGGCCCACAAGTGGGCAAAGTGGCTACCTCACCCCTGCCGTATCGGGGATCCCCACCGCTTCAGAGCGGGGGGCAGAATCAGAAGTGGCCCACAAGTGGGCCAAATGGCTACCTCACCCCTGCCGTATCGGGGATCCCCACCGCTTCAGAGTGGGGGGCAGAATCAGAAGTGGCCCACAAGTGGGCCAAGTGGCTACCTCACCCCTGCCGTATCGGGGATCCCCACCGCTTCAGAGCGGGGGGCAGAATCAGAAGTGGCCCACAAGTGGGCCAAATGGCTACCTCACCCCTGCCGTATCAGGGATCCCCACCGCTTCGGAGCGGGGGGCAGAATCAAAAGTGGCCCACAAGTGGGCAAAGTGGCTACCTCACCCCTGCCGTATCGGGGATCCCCACCGCTTCAGAGCGGGGGGCAGAATCAGAAGTGGCCCACAAGTGGGCAAAGTGGCTACCTCACCCCTGCCGTATCGGGGATCCCCACCGCTTCAGAGCGGGGGGCAGAATCAGAAATGGCCCACAAGTGGGCAAAGTGGCTACCTCACCCCTGCCGTATCGGGGATCCCCACCGCTTCAGAGCGGGGGGCAAAATCAGAAGTGGCCCACAAGTGGGCGAAATGGCTACCTCACCCCTGCCGTATCGGGGATCCCCACCGCTTCAGAGCGGGGGGCAAAATCAGAAGTGGCCCACAAGTGGGCGAAATGGCTACCTCACCCCTGCCGTATCGGGGATCCCCACCGCTTCAGAGCGGGGGGCAGAATCAGAAGTGGCCCACAAGTGGGCAAAGTGGCTACCTCACCCCTGCCGTATCGGGGATCCCCACCGCTTCACAGCGGGGGGCAGAATCAGAAGTGGCCCACAAGTGGGCCAAGTGGCTACCTCACCCCTGCCGTATCGGGGATCCCCACCGCTTCAGAGCGGGGGGCAAAATCAGAAATGGCCCACAAGTGGGCAAAATGGCTACCTCACCCCTGCCGTATCGGGGATCCCCACCGCTTCAGAGCGGGGGGCAGAATCAGAAGTGGCCCACAAGTGGGCAAAGTGGCTACCTCACCCCTGCCGTATCGGGGATCCCCACCGCTTCAGAGCGGGGGGCAAAATCAGAAATGGCCCACAAGTGGGCAAAGTGGCTACCTCACCCCTGCCGTATCGGGGATCCCCACCGCTTCAGAGCGGGGGGCAAAATCAGAAGTGGCCCACAAGTGGGCGAAATGGCTACCTCACCCCTGCCGTATCGGGGATCCCCACCGCTTCACAGCGGGGGGCAAAATCAGAAGTGGCCCACAAGTGGGCCAAATGGCTACCTCACCCCTGCCGTATCGGGGATCCCCACCGCTTCAGAGCGGGGGGCAAAATCAGAAGTGGCCCACAAGTGGGCCAAGTGGCTACCTCACCCCTGCCGTATCGGGGATCCCCACCGCTTCACAGCGGGGGGCAAAATCAGAAGTGGCCCACAAGTGGGCGAAATGGCTACCTCACCCCTGCCGTATCGGGGATCCCCACCGCTTCAGAGCGGGGGGCAGAATCAGAAGTGGCCCACAAGTGGGCAAAGTGGCTACCTCACCCCTGCCGTATCGGGGATCCCCACCGCTTCAGAGCGGGGGGCAAAATCAGAAGTGGCCCACAAGTGGGCCAAGTGGCTACCTCACCCCTGCCGTATCGGGGATCCCCACCGCTTCACAGCGGGGGGCAAAATCAGAAGTGGCCCACAAGTGGGCGAAATGGCTACCTCACCCATGCCGTATCGGGGATCCCCACCGCTTCACAGCGGGGGGCAGAATCAGAAGTGGCCCACAAGTGGGCGAAATGGCTACCTCACCCCTGCCGTATCGGGGATCCCCACCGCTTCACAGCGGGGGGCAGAATCAGAAGTGGCCCACAAGTGGGCGAAGTGGCTACCTCACCCTTGCCGTATCGGGGATCCCCACCGCTTCAGAGCGGGGGGCAGATTCAGAAGTGGCCCAGAAGTGGGCAAAGTGGCTACCTCACCCCTGCCGTATCGGGGATCCCCACCGCTTCAGAGCGGGGAGCAGAATCAGAAGTGGCCCACAAGTGGGCGAAATGGCTACCTCACCCCTGCCGTATCGGGGATCCCCACCGCTTCAGAGCGCGGCGCAAATTCAGAAGTGGCCCACAAGTGGGCAAAGTGGCTACCTCACCCCTGCCGTATCGGGGATCCCCACCGCTTCAGAGCGGGGGGCAGAATCAGAAGTGGCCCACAAGTGGGCAAAGTGGCTACCTCACCCCTGCCGTATCGGGGATCCCCACCGCTTCACAGCGGGGGGCAAAATCAGAAGTGGCCCACAAGTGGGCAAAGTGGCTACCTCACCCCTGCCGTATCGGGGATCCCCACCGCTTCAAAGCGGGGGGCAGAATCAGAAGTGGCCCACAAGTGGGCAAAATGGCTACCTCACCCCTGCCGTATCGGGGATCCCCACCGCTTCAGAGCGGGGGGCAGAATCAGAAGTGGCCCACAAGTGGGCAAAGTGGCTACCTCACCCCTGCCGTATCGGGGATCCCAACCGCTTCAGAGCGGGGGGCAGAATCAGAAGTGGCCCACAAGTGGGCCAAATGGCTACCTCACCCCTGCCGTATCGGGGATCCCCACCGATTCAGAGCGGGGGGCAAAATCAGAAGTGGCCCACAAGTGGGCGAAATGGCTACCTCAACCCTGCCGTATCGGGGATCCCCACCGCTTCACAGCGGGTGGCAGAATCAGAAGTGGCCCACAAGCGGGCGAAATGGCTACCTCGCCCCTGCCGTATCGGGGATCCCCACCGCTTCACAGCGGGGGGCAAAATCAGAAGTGGCCCACAAGTGGGCAAAGTGGCTACCTCACCCTTGCGGTATCGGGGATCCCCACCGCTTCAGAGCGGGGGGCAGAATCAGAAGTGGCCCACAAGTGGGCAAAGTGGCTACCTCACCCCTGCCGTATCGGGGATCCCCACCGATTCAGAGCGGGGGGCAAAATCAGGAGTGGCCCACAAGTGGGCGAAATGGCTACCTCAACCCTGCCGTATCGGGGATCCCCACCGCTTCAGAGCGAGGGGCAGAATCAGAAGTGGCCCACAAGTGGGCGAAATGGCTACCTCACCCCTGCCGTATCGGGGATCCCCACCGATTCAGAGCGGGGGGCAGAATCAGAAGTGGCCCAGAAGTGGGCAAAGTGGCTACCTCACCCCTGCCGTATCGGGGATCCCCACCGCTTCAGAGCGGGGGGCAGAATCAGAAGTGGCCCACAAGTGGGCGAAATGGCTACCTCACCCCTGCCGTATCGGGGATCCCCACCGCTTCACAGCGGGGGGCAAAATCAGAAGTGGCCCACAAGTGGGCAAAGTGGCTACCTCACCCCTGCCGTATCGGGGATCCCCACCGCTTCAGAGCGGGGGGCAGAATCAGAAGTGGCCCACAAGTGGGCAAAGTGGCTACCTCACCCCTGCCGTATCGGGGATCCCCACCGATTCAGAGCGGGGGGCAAAATCAGAAGTGGCCCACAAGTGGGCCAAATGGCTACCTCACCCCTGCCGTATCGGGGATCCCCACCGCTTCAGAGCGGGGGGCAGAATCAGAAGTGGCCCACAAGTGGGCAAAGTGGCTACCTCACCTCTGCCGTATCGGGGATCCCAACCGCTTCAGAGCGGGGGGCAGAATCAGAAGTGGCCCACAAGTGGGCCAAATGGCTACCTCACCCCTGCCGTATCGGGGATCCCCACCGCTTCAGAGCGGGGGGCAGAGTCAGAAGTGGCCCACAAGTGGGCAAAGTGGCTAACTCACCCCTGCCGTATCGGGGATCCCCACCGCTTCAGAGCGGGGGGCAGAATCAGAAGTGGCCCACAAGTGGGCAAAATGGCTACCTCACCCCTGCCGTATCGGGGATCCCCACCGCTTCAGAGCGGGGGGCAGAGTCAGAAGTGGCCCACAAGTGGGCAAAGTGGCTACCTCACCCCTGCCGTATCGGGGATCCCCACCGCTTCAGAGCGCGGGGGCAGAATCAGAAGTGGCCCACAAGTGGGCAAAGTGGCTACCTCACCCCTGCCGTATCGGGGATCCCCACCGCTTCACAGCGGGGGGCAGAATCAGAAGTGGCCCACAAGTGGGCGAAATGGCTACCTCACCCGTGCCGTATCGGGGATCCCCACCGCTTCAGAGCGCGGGGGCAAAATCAGAAGTGGCCCACAAGTGGGCAAAGTGGCTACCTCACCCCTGCCGTATCGGGGATCCCCACCGCTTCAGAGCGGGGGGCAGAATCAGAAGTGGCCCACAAGTGGGCAAAGTGGCTACCTCACCCCTGCCGTATCGGGGATCCCCACCGCTTCAGAGCGGGGGGCAAAATCAGAAGTGGCCCACAAGTGGGCAAAGTGGCTAACTCACCCCTGCCGTATCGGGGATCCCCACCGCTTCAGAGCGGGGGGCAGAATCAGAAGTGGCCCACAAGTGGGCAAAATGGCTACCTCACCCCTGCCGTATCGGGGATCCCCACCGCTTCAGAGCGGGGGGCAGAGTCAGAAGTGGCCCACAAGTGGGCAAAGTGGCTACCTCACCCCTGCCGTATCGGGGATCCCCACCGCTTCAGAGCGCGGGGGCAGAATCAGAAGTGGCCCACAAGTGGGCAAAGTGGCTACCTCACCCCTGCCGTATCGGGGATCCCCACCGCTTCACAGCGGGGGGCAGAATCAGAAGTGGCCCACAAGTGGGCGAAATGGCTACCTCACCCGTGCCGTATCGGGGATCCCCACCGCTTCAGAGCGCGGGGGCAAAATCAGAAGTGGCCCACAAGTGGGCAAAGTGGCTACCTCACCCCTGCCGTATCGGGGATCCCCACCGATTCAAAGCGGGGGGCAAAATCAGAAGTGGCCCACAAGTGGGCGAAATGGCTACCTCAACCCTGCCGTATCGGGGATCCCCACCGCTTCAGAGCGGGGGGCAGAATCAGAAGTGGCCCACAAGTGGGCAAAGTGGCTACCTCACCCCTGCCGTATCGGGGATCCCCACCGCTTCAGAGCGGGGGGCAGAATCAGAAGTGGCCGAGAAGCGGGCAAAGTGGCTACCTCACCCCTGCCGTATCGGGGATCCCCACCGCTTCAGAGCGGGGGGCAGAATTAGAAGTGGCCCACAAGTGGGCCAAATGGCTACCTCACCCCTGCCGTATCGGGGATCCCCACCGCTTCAGAGCGGGGGGCAGAGTCAGAAGTGGCCCACAAGTGGGCAAAGTGGCTACCTCACCCCTGCCGTATCGGGGATCCCCACCGTTTCAGAGCGGGGGCAAAATCAGAAGTGGCCCACAAGTGGGCAAAGTGGCTACCTCACCCCTGCCGTATCGGGGATCCCCACCGCTTCACAGCGGGGGGCAGAATCAGAAGTGGCCCACAAGTGGGCGAAATGGCTACCTCACCCCTGCCGTATCGGGGATCCCCACCGCTTCAGAGCGGGGGGCAGAATCAGAAGTGGCCCACAAGTGGGCAAAATGGCTACCTCACCCCTGCCGTATCGGGGATCCCCACCGCTTCACAGCGGGGGGCGGAGTCAGAAGTGGCCCACAAGTGGGCAAAGTGGCTACCTCACCCCTGCCGTATCGGGGATCCCCACCGCTTCAGAGCGGGGGCAGAATCAGAAGTGGCCCACAAGTGGGCAAAGTGGCTACCTCACCCCTGCCGTATCGGGGATCCCCACCGCTTCAGAGCGGGGGGCAGAATCAGAAGTGGCCCACAAGTGGGCAAAGTGGCTACCTCACCCCTGCCGTATCGGGGATCCCCACCGCTTCAGAGCGGGGGGCAGAATCAGAAGTGGCCCACAAGTGGGCAAAATGGCTACCTCACCCCTGCCGTATCGGGGATCCCCACCGCTTCAGAGCGGGGGGCAGAATTAGAAGTGGCCCACAAGTGGGCGAAGTGGCTACCTCACCCCTGCCGTATCGGGGATCCCCACCGCTTCAGAGCGGGGGGCAAAATCAGAAGTGGCCCACAAGTGGGCAAAGTGGCTACCTCACCCCTGCCGTATCGGGGATCCCCACCGCTTCAGAGCAGGGGGCAGAATCAGAAGTGGCCCACAAGTGGGCAAAGTGGCTACCTCACCCCTGCCGTATCGGGGATCCCCACCGCTTCAGAGCGGGGGGCAGAGTCAGAAGTGGCCCACAAGTGGGCAAAGTGGCTACCTCACCCCTGCCGTATCGGGGATCCCCACCGCTTCAGAGCGGGGGGCAGAATCAGCGGTGGCCCACAAATGGGCAAAATGGCTACCTCACCCCTGCCGTATCAGGGATCCCCACCGCTTCAGAGCGGGGGGCAGAGTCAGAAGTGGCCCACAAGTGGGCAAAGTGGCTACCTCACCCCTGCCGTATCGGGGATCCCCACCGCTTCAGAGCGCGGGGGCAGAATCAGAAGTGGCCCACAAGTGGGCAAAGTGGCTA